>MU782719.1:125740-150885 GCA_026770625.1 Nicotiana glauca | reverse complement strand
GGGGGGGGGGGGGGGAGCTCCCTATATAAGACCTTTAGAAGAGGGAAAGAAACCAAATTTAGTGCCTTTAATAAGAACAGAATATCAAACATTAGATAGCAATCTATGAATCATTTCAATGAAAGGTTCAGCAAATCCCATAAGAAAAAGCTAAGATACTTTGTCATAAGCTTTAGCCATGTCTAGTTTCATAACCACATTGTCACCTCTATTTTTGCGTTTAATATCCTGGACAATTTCTTGGGTTAAGAGACAATTTTTAGTGATTAGCCTTCCTTTGATAAAACCTATTTGATTTTCAAAAATAATTCTAGGGAGCAAATTATTTAATCTATTGGATATAATTTTTGAAATAATTTCATTGGAAAATTACTTAGACTAATAGGCCTAAGTTGAGAAAATGTGGAAGGAGGTTCAACATTAGGAATAAGTACTAGACAAGTATGAGTAAAAAATTTAGTCAGATTATTACCACCAAAGAAGTCCTTAACCATAGCACACATCATCAACAATAATATGACAACAAGCTTGGAAAAATCTGCCATTGAATCCATCTGGACCAGCTGCACTATCAGGATGAATCTCAAAGATAACAGTTTTCACTTCCTCATCGGAAGAAAGTTGTACAAGAGCTTAATTGTCTTCCCATGTGATGGTATTGTCGACCCTTTTGAGAAAATCCATGTCATTATTCTGATCAGGTTGTGAAAAAAGGTTGCTGACATGCGAGATAATAGCTTTTGCAATTTGCTCATTTCATTGAATTCATTGACCATGTTTAACTTTGATTCTGTGCAGAAAAGATCTTTTCCTCTTCTGTCTGATGGCACTATAAAAATATTTGGAGTTGGTATCACCTTCTTCTTCCCATTTGATGATGGCTTTCTGTCTAAGAATAGAATATTTCATATTTATGCACTTGATTTGTTGAGCATATGCTAAATGAATATTGATCCTATTACTGTCACAGTCATCTTGTTCATAATTAATCTCCAGATCTTCAACCTTCTTATCAAGTTCTTCTACCTTGTCAAACACATTGCCAATACTTTTTTTAGACCATTTGCTAAGACAATGAGTGAGTTTCTTGAGTTTCTGATGTAAAGTATACACATAACACTGCCTTGTACTGGAGTTTCCCTGCAATCTTTAACAACCTATTCGAAATCAGGTTGATCCAGCTAGAAATTTAAGAATCTAAAGTGCTTGATAGGAGGAGGATCGGACTTGGTGCACTAATAAAATATAACATTATGATTAGACCATGTTCTGGATAAGTGCTTGACAGTAGCCCCTGGAAAGATAGCTGACCATTGATCATTATAAAAAATTCTATCTAATCTTCGAAGAAGTTATTGCCTCTCCTCCTTCCCTTAGTCCAGGTGTAATTATTACCTGTGTAGCCAACATCTGCCAACCCACAACCTTCTGTAGCTCTGATACAATCCATACTCTTACTAAGTATGTGAATTATACTGCCTTTTTTATTATTAGCATCCATGATCACATTGAAGTCACCTCCAATAGACCATGGTCCATTTATATGGTTACTCATATTATTGATAGATTTTCAAAGGTTCTTTCTTCTTCTTGTACTTGCTTTGGCATAAACAAAAGTGATCCAGAATAGAATCTGCATTATATAGTGATTGACTTCCATAGTAATCTGTTGTTTTTTGTTGCTAATGATACTGCAGGTACAATAATTATCCTAGAAAATCCAAATTTTCCCATTACTATTTGCAATCACATTTGGAAAGCTACGTTTTCTTCTGCAATGATTCATCTTTGTTTTGTCTATAAAAGATTTCAGAAGAGCAGTAAAGGTAACCTTGTGTCTTTTGATAAGCTTTTAAGTCTTTGGAAAGATCCCTTAGACTTAACACACCTAATATTCCAAATTATTGTATTAATCATTAAGAAATGGACTAGAAGCTTTTTTTTGGCTCCTCTACCTTTACCTCTAATATTTGGTGCAGTAGTAGATTTTTTGGTGCTTTTGTTTGGAATTTTTGCTCCTCTTGGGGACAATCTTTCCCTTTCTATCACTTCCTGGACCAGTTGGATGACTACATCATGTAGTTCCAGATCTGGTGGTGGAAAAAAATTAACTAATTAATTAGCAGTAGCACCATCTTCCTTTGAACTGTCAGTTTTCTGTATTTCATTATCTCTTTCTTAACTGTCTTGGTTCATAGGAGTACTGGTGGTGGTGTTTGTAACGACTCGGCCGGTCATTTTTAGCATTAGTATTCCGTTCAGCTATTTAAAGTCTTAAGTAGCTATAATGTATTCTGACTTGTGTGAGTCGTCAATTTTGGTTTTTAGGTGTTTCGAAATTAGTTTGGAAAAATGAATTTCACGATTTAAGATTTAAGTTGGAAGAGTTGAACAAGTTTGACTTTTTTAGTATTTGACCTTGGAATAAAGTTTTGATGGTTCGATTAGATCCGAATGGTAATTTTGGACTCGGGCGTATGTCCGGATTTTCATTTGGATATTTCTAGAAGGTTATGGCGCTAATTGGCGAAAGTTGGGGATTTGAAGGTTTGGAATGTTCATAAATTTGACCGAGAGTTGACTTTAAGGATATCAGATTTGGATTGTAGTTCTGAGAATTTGAATAGCTTCTTTATGTAATTTGGGACTTGTGCACAAAATTTGAGTTCCTTCCGGGTTGATTTGATATGTTTTAACATGAGTTTTGGAAGTTGAAAGTTGAAAGTTCATTAAGTTTGATTTGAGGTGCGATTCATTTTTTGATGTTGTTATGCATGATTTGAGGCCTCAAGTAGGTCCGTGTTATATTATGGGACTTGTTGGTTTATTCGTAGGGGGTTCAAGGGGCTCGGGTATGTTTCAGATTGATTTCGGAATACTTCTCCTCATGTTTTCATTGCTGGTTGCTACTGGTTTATGATGCCTTGATTTTTCTTCATGATCGCGAAGATTGGTATGCGATCGTGTAGAGAAAATATGGAGATGATCACTTTCTTCATCACGGTTGCGATTAGATGGCTGTGTTCGCGTAGAGTTGGGCAGAGTGCTAGTTATCTCTTCGGGTTCACGATGTTGTTTCCGTGAACGCTTAGTTTTGTCAGCCTTGTGTATCACATTCGCGAGTCTTCGGCTGTGATCGCGTAGTGTATTTTTAGGAGCAGAGCATTTTCTTCTTCGCAATCATAATGGTATTTTCATAATCGCGATTCATTGATTCTTCTAGTGAATATAAAGTACTCTATTTCGGAAGTTTCGGCCATTTTTGCTTTTTTGGAGCTATGGAGCTCGGATTGAGACTATTTTTGAAGCGATTTTTACCATATGGATTGGGGTAAGTGTTCTCAAATCAATTTTAATTATATATTATGAATTAATATTTTTTTTTGGTGTTTGGTTATTAAATTTGAAAGAGAAATTGGAGGAATATCTATAATTCCATAAAAATAAATTTTCAAGTTTTGAACATCGATTCGGAGTTGCATTTGAGTGAAATTAGTATGGTTGGATTCATAATTGAATGGGAATTTGGATTTTATGAGTTTCGTTAGGTTTCGAGGTGCGGGCTTGGGTTTCAGTTTTTGGTTGGCTTCGGAGTTTTGATTAAAGATTCGACCTTTATTAATTGAAATTATTTCCTTAGACGTTATTTGATGTATTTGATTTGCTTTTTGCTAGTTTTGAGTCGTTCGGAGGTTGATAACGCATGGAATTGAATTTTTAGAGTATTGGTTGGCTCGCTCGGTATTGAATTTGGCTTGTTCGACGTAAGTAACTATAACGACTCGATCGGTCGTTTTGAGCTCTAGCGCGTCGTTCAGCGGTTTGAGGCCATGAGCAACTTCATTTTGGGTATTATGACTTATATGCATGGTGGGAATTAAGTTTCGGGAAGTTCAGAGTTGATTTGAAAAGAGAATTCTCATTTCGGAAGCTTAAAGTTGAAAGAATTAGCTAGGATTGGAATTATGAGTAAACGACCTCAAAATCAGAATTTGAAGGTTCCGGCAGGTTTATATGATTATTTTGGACTAGGGCGTATGCCCGGACCATTCTTGGATAACCCGAGAGCGTTTTGGCGCCTATTGTGGAAGTTAGCATTTTGGAAGAAATTTCATAAGTTTGGGTTGAAGTGCATTTCAGTGATATTGATGTCCGTTTGGGATTCTGAGTCTGGGAATAGCTTTGTATGGTGATTCTGGAGCTAGGAGCGCGATCGGAAGTGAATTCGGAGGTCCGTAGGTCATTTTGGAATCATTTGGCTAAAGATAGAATTCGGAGGATTTTGAGAGGTTTGACTGGAAGTTGACTTTTTGATATCAGGGTCGGAATCCGATTCCGAAAGCTGGAGTAGGTCTGCAATGTCGAATATGACTTATGTGCAAAATTTGAGGTAATCGGATGTGATTTGATATGTTTAAGCATCGAAAGTAGAAGTTTGAAGTTCTAAAGTTCATAAAGCTTGAATTGGGGTGTAATTCATGATTTTGTGTTGTTTGATGTGATTTGAGGCCTCGAGCTAGTCTGTAATGTATTTTGGGACTGGTTGGTATGATTGGTTGGGATCCAGGGGGCCTCGGGTGGATTCCGGGTGACTAACGGATCGAAATTTGGAATTTTTGGGCAGCTGAAGGGTTTGGTTGCTTGTATTTTTGCTTCAGCGGTGGGTTAACCGCAGAAGCGGCCCCACAGAAGTGGAAAGGGAGCCACAGAAGCGGATTTTTGGTCAAGGCTCGAGGACCGCATTTAAATTAGTATAAACTTGAGGTTTTGGTGGAAAACCTAGGAATTTACATTTCTTCGAATTTAACCACGATTTTGGGTATGAAATTGAGAGTAAATTATATATTTGAGTTCATGAGGTTATGGGTAAACTTATTCTTTGAAAATTTTGGAAATCCGGGCACGTGGGCCAGAGGGCATTTTTGTCAACTTTTCGAACGGGGTTAGGAATTTCTACAAATTGGATTATAATAAGAAGTTAAGTATATAGTAATGGATTGACATAATTATTGGCTAGTTTTGGAGCGTTGCGCATCGATTCGAGTCTTCGGAAGGACGTGGAATGCCGGTTATGGATCTTTGGAGCGAGGTGAGTCTCCTTTCTAACCTTGTAAGAGGGAATTGTCCCCATAGGTGAAATAATTGATTATGTGCTCCTATTTGTGGGGGCTACGTACGCACGAGGTGACGAAAGTCCGTGCATAGCTACTATTATGCTATTGTCCGGGTAGGTAGGACCCAAAAGCATGCTATACTTGGATTAATTGTAAGCTCATTGACATCTTGGATTGCTTAGATCGCATTGAATTAGTAAATGAATTTCAAAAAGGATTAAACTTCAATTTTTTAAATTGTTAAAAGAGGACTGGCTTTTAATTGGACAAATGTTCCCTGATAAATCCTTAATTGGCTATTTGAGCATGTATTTTTGTGTGAACCTGCGTCGCATGATTGATTCGCGAGCAGGGTGATTGTTTATTTTATGTTGACCACGTCGCATGGATAGTTTGCGAGCGTGGTAATAGATGCATCTATGGTTCGAGCCGTTCGACCCTCGGTAGTGCGCAGTTTACATTTCTGTTGGAGCGGGCCGTCGGCCTCGGCATGATTTGCGCAGTATATATATTGTTGCCTGAGAGTTTCAAATGTTGATATTGCCTTTCATGGCTTGAGATAAATTGATAAGATAATGAAAAGTAAACCTTGAAAATCCTTTATTACTTGTTGAAGGTGTTTACCTATTTTCCGACTTCGTGAGTTAGAACTACTATATAAATCCATGATTTCCTCACATTTTTAGTGTATTAGCATTTGACCTCTAGAAAGTGTTGAAGTCGACCTCTCGTCTCTAGTTCTTCGAGATTAGACCAGATACTCATTGAGTACATGTTGTTTACGTACTCATACTACACTTCTGTGCATTTCTGTTGCACGTGTATATGTAACTCTAGCGACCTACTGGGCGTAGCTGCACGAATGATTCTGGGACTAGGTAAACTGCATTATTCGAGACGGCCGCAACTAGTACAGTCCCTTCCAGTATACTGTATTTACTCCATGTCCTCTGTATACCGGACGGATGTTGTATGTTATTTCCTTGTCAGTAGATGCTCATGCACTTGTGATACCGGGTTCTGGGAGGATTTTTGGATTATTAAATGTTAAGTTTGTTAAATATTTCGCAGTTGTTTTCGTAAATTTTATTATTCATTATTTAATAGGTAAAGAAAAATAATTTTGACAATACAAAAAGGGGAATTTAATTGAGTATTTTTGGTTGGCTTGCCTGACAGTGGTGTCCGGCGCCACCACGACCCTTAGTGGATTTTGGGTCGTGACAATGTGGTATTAGAGCACAAGGTTCCTAGGGTCTCACGAGTCATGAGCAAGTCTAGTAGAGTCTCGCGGATCGGTACGAAGACGTCCGTACTTATCCTCGGGAGGCTGCAGGGCTGTTAGGAGTACTTCCCTTCTGGGTTCCTCATCGTACGATTTGATTACTGTTAGGCTTATGCCTTTGTTTCCTTCATACTCAATCTTACGCGATGCAAAGCATTTGCTATTCATCGAGAATTGAAGAATTGTAATGATATTATGAATATGGTGTGGGATGTTTCTCCCGGCATAGTCGTCTGAGCTATTATCATCGCCTTATGGAAGGATATTTTATTGTTTCAGCCCAGTAACGGTACTTCTGAGGGCTCTGAGGCTAGGCACAAGTTGCCATGATGCTTATGAACGATTGTTCTGCAGTAGTGATATGATGGTAGGATGTTGCCCACATGTCGGGGCAGTGAATGACTTGAAGGGAGGTTTACTCAGTGCATGATATAGAGATTCGGTATTTTATTCCTGGAAAGGGAAGGGTAATCGGACTAAGAACTTGCAGATTTGCGAAGATGGGGTAACGAGGCTTGGTATTTATAAGCATGGAAGAATTCTCATCTATAATGGTGTCATTTTCCTTGATGAATGTACTAAGCTCGCCGGCGTTATGACTTTCTACAATTCGCCTTTGGGGCAAGCTTTTGGGAGATAGTATCGAGAGTGTGGCTGTTAGATATCGCGAGGCAAGGTGGTTCAGGATTGAATCGGCAATTCTAAGATAGATTTTATTTAAGGCAATAATTGAGTAGCAAAGTATGAGGAAAGATATGAGGGAAGTGTCAGGGCGAGTATAAGAGGCCAAGGGTCGAGTGATCGATTAAAGGGATGAGTTCCGCCAAAGTGGGAGAGTGGCAGAGTTGCATATGGGTTTTGCAGTGGGATGACCACGTGCCTTATGGAGAGTTTGGAGTGATTTGAGAATGTTAGTGATTGATGATTGGGGTCTACGGATTTAATTTGAAGCATGGGTTATTATGTGGCAGGAGATTTGATATAACGAAAATGAGCTGCCTAAAAGAAAGAAGGATGCAGCATAACTTCGATTTGGAAGGTTGTTGCCGCACATTTAAATGATGTCCACGAGGGGTAAATGGACCTGTGCAGTTGGAAAGTGAGCTCAGACTCAGGATGTGTTATTAATGTCGTAATGATTGTACCCCGTACAGCAGTGTTAGAAGATGCTGGGGAGAAATTTTGTAGGTGGGTTACCCAAGTGAGCAGATTAACGGTCGTGTGGTTGGCGAGGCTTCTGTGAAGAGTTCTATCGGTTATGTAGCAAAGAGATCGGTTGTGCGAATGTGGTTGATGATTCAGAGTATAAAAGGGGGTTTCTATAGTAAGATATTAGGAACTTTGGTGGTTGATTGGGCAAGGTTATGTCAATAAGAGATAAAGAGGACGGGTGAGTCCCAGGTTTGTAAAATAATGGCCTCATGCTAGTGGGAGAGTCCCACCGCTTATGATTGGGCTACATGGTTTACTACTTGCGAGATTTGTGGCTATTAGCCTATCGATGGGCTATTTCAGCTATGGGAAAGGACCATAAGTGGTAATTTAAGCAAAAAAGGTATTAAAGGTGGGCTATCGTTGGCCTTATCAGCCCATGTTCAGACTTGGAGGAAGATTCAGGATTTTGTTTTTTTTAGTTGCGGGTTCCAAGGGAAGTGATTCGGCGGGTTGTTCGCCAAGGGGGTATTCATGTGATGGAAGACCTATGGAGTTGATTATATTCGGGGCCAAGTCAGAGCGGGTGGCTCTCAACAGCGGTCATGGTAAATTCACAAGATGAGGTATGATGCCTAATGGTTTTGGGCGTATGGTTATGGGTAAGAATCAAGCTTGTTAGTAGCTTATGAGAAGAGGCATAGAATGTTCTGTGATATTTTGGCTTGTAATTTAGCAACTGGGAGGTGTGAAAAAAGTTCGTGGGATTGGAGACAGCATGGTCTCGCAGATCAAGGTTACTCAGGATGAGTGCGAATAGAGTATGGTAAGTGTTGGATGGAGTTATTATTGTTTCGATGGCAATCAAGGATAAATTGGACGAAGATATATTGGTTAGCCATAATTGAGTTGGCATATTGGTGGTGGAGATCAGTTCCTTCTGTGTGATCAAGTTATGCAAGTGATTTGTGACGGTGCGTATGAGGCTTGTCAGCCACCGTAATTGATATTATTCAGGAGAATTATTCTGTTATGGCTTGTTATGTTGAAGCGGATTCCAGAAGGACTATGGTGCCTTAGACCACTACCTAGATGTTTGCATGTTCTAAGGTTATAAGAATTTGCCTGTGTGTTGCTATGTTTCTCCTTAAGTGAGTTCAGCGAAAAGCTTTTATATGATGAAGTGTTGACCTATTAGTGGTTCTGGAGTTATGATAAGAATCATGTTCAATCATACATTGGCATGTCGGGTGCAGTGAGTAGTATGGAATTTGAAGGGAGAATCAAGGTTGCAGTATGGTGTGGAAAAGAATGTCACAAGCTCGGATGAGCAGGAAATGAGTTTCGATGTTTAAAGTAAGTTGGTATTGTATTCAGCGTCACCTGAGATCGGTGTTTTGTAAGAAGGGCTTGTATCACGGTTGATGATTCGTGATCACTTTTCAACGTTGGTACGGCCGGTGGATGGGATGTACGGATCTGTTATGTGTTTTGAAGTGTTGTGTTAGCGCATCCCACTAGAAGATTGTATAAGTGTGACATGTGGTCACTTTATTTGTTAAAGATTTTAAACCAAGTATGAGGATGGTGGTAATACCATTTATTCGAGAATTTAGGCCTGGGGGGCACTCTTGTTATTGGGTTAGGGACTGTGGAGGTTCGTTCCAGCTATGAGGGCTACTCTTATGTGTTATGAGCAGAAAGGAGAGTAATGATGAGCCTTGGAAAGGTTATTAGCCTAGTCAGTGCGACCAGAATCAGCTTGAGGTTGGTGGATGGGCTCAAATGTGAATATGGGCTCTATATCAGGCGAAACGTGTTCATTTCAGTAATGCGCTCCTTATGGAGGAGTAGTCAGGGTGTTATTTCATTGCTAGATATTTCAAGTAGTGATGTATTGCGCCGTGTGAGTTATGAGGCGGCTTAAGAAATTGCTTATGTGTTGAGGATCCGCATAGGAATGATGTTGTATGAGCCAAATGTCTCTTGAGATTCAGATTGTATATCGCACCTCAGTTGTGCTTGAGTTTCGTAGCTTACCGCGCGACATGTCCCCTCAGGGATGGTATTATGCACTTAGCGTGTTTATGAACGATATTCGGTATTTTGTTTTAATGAGAAATTTAGCTCAAGGTATATCTCCTTATGTGAGTTCTTTATGTGGATCGGGTGGCACGCCGCCATGGGCATGTTATGTGGATCGGGTGGCACGCCGCCATGAGTATGTTATTTGAATCGGGTTGCACACCGTAACAATGTGATATTGAGTACAGTTCCCTAAGTTTGTTTGATCTGTTTTGTTTCCTATTTTTCCAAAGGAATGCTCATATTAGCTGTGTGCCCGCGTCGCATGTATGATTCGCGAGCGGGGTAATTGCATTTCCTTTTCAGTTTTTGCTTTCTTTGGTATCGCGTCCGAATTGGTAGCCTATCGGTACATTGTAGCATTATATGAAACTTTTGATTATGTCTGGGGTGGCTTACTGCCTGAGCAGTTCCTACTGAGTGAGACGAGGTTATTGGATTCGAGAATAAGTACAATTTGACTGTATGGAATATGTTAAGGAGCATAGATCATTATTTGGTTCAGAATGTAGTAATGTTTCTTGTCAAAAGTATAGACTCAATGATTGGTTGACTCGGCAGTAGATTATGAATTTCTGCACATCTCTTCCATTGTGGCGGCATTGTAAGGGTTAGAGTAAGACCCGTGTATGTCATGGGATGCAATGGGAGCATCAGATTCGTGGAAATTTAACTAAGTTTATCAGAAAATCTTATTGTGGTCTGGTAGGTAAAGTGATGCTAGGTGTGAATTCAGCTACGCTACGCAGTCATGCTTTGGTGGTGCGTGTAGTTACTGATATGGTGATCGTATTTTGGAAGCAGGTCTGGAAGAGAATTCCAGATGTTGGAATTGGGCTCTAAGGCCTATTTTCTTGAATAAAAGGAAATATCTTCAGAATTTATCGAGCTAATGTGCTCAACTAAGTTGTGGTAGCATGGGAAGGTGCATGAGAAGCTGAACAGTGATTATAGGCTACTCTAGTGTAGTACTCAGCACGTTTGAGGACAAACGTATGTTTAAGTAGGAGAGAATATAATGATCCGATCGGTCGTTTTGAGCTCTAGCGCGTCGTTCAGTGGTTTGAGGCCATGAGCAGCTTCATTTCGGGTATTATGACTTGTACGCATGGTGGGAATTAAGTTTCGGGAAGTTCAGAGTTGATTTGGAAAGAGAATTCTCATTTCGGAAGCTTAAAGTTGAAAGAATTATCTAGGATTGGAATTATGAGTAAACGACCTCAAAATCAGGATTTGAAGGTTCCAGCAGGTTTATATGATGATTTTGTACTCGGGCGTATGCCCGGACCATTCTTGGATGACCCGGGAGCATTTTGGCGCCTATTGTGGAAGTTATCATTTTGGAAGAAATTTCATAAGTTTGGGTTGAAGTGAATTTCAGTGATATTGATGTCCGTTTGGGATTCTGAGTCTGGGAATAGCTTTGTATGGTGATTCTGGAGCTGGGAGCGCGATCGGAAGTGAATTCGGAGGTCCGTAGGTCATTTTGGAACCATTTGGCTAAAGATAGAATTCAGAGGATTTTGAGAGGTTTGACTGGAAGTTGACTTTTTGATATCAGGGTCGGAATCCGATTCTGAAAGTTGGAGTAGGTCTGCAATGTCGAATATGACTTATGTGCGAAATTTGAGGTCAATCGGATGTGATTTGATATGTTTAAGCATCGAAAGTAGAAGTTTGAAGTTCTAAAGTTATAAAGCTTGAATTGGGGTGAAATTCGTGATTTTTGTGTTGTTTGATGTGATTTGAGGCCTCGAGCTAGTCCGTAATGTGTTTTGGGACTGGTTGGTAGGATTGGTTGGAGTCCCGAGGACCTCGGGTGGATTCCGGGTGACTAACTGATCGAAATTTTGAAATTTTGGGTAGCTAAAGGGTCTGGTTGCTAGTATTTTCGCTTATGCGGTGGGTTAACCGCAGAAGCGGCCCCGCAAAAGCGGAAAGGGAGCTGCAGAAGCCGATTTTTTGTCAAGGCTTGAGGACCGCAGATGCGGTCAAGATTTCGCAGAAGCGGGACCGCATCTGCGGAAGGTTAGTCGCAGAAGCGAAAGCGGGTAGGCCTAGTGGAAGCCGCAGAAGCAGCAAATTGTCCGCAAAAGCGGGACTGCGGAGGCGGAGGTTTTTCCGCAGAAGCGGAAGTAGCTGGAGGCAGAGGGGTTGTTTTAAAATCGGGATTTGGCCATTTTCTCTCATATTTTCATGGCTTGGGCAAATTTGTTTGGGACTTCAAGAGGGGATTTTCGTCATCAACGTTAAGGTAAGTTGTCCCCACCTATTTTGAGTTAAATACATCAACTATGTATGGATTTGAGCATTTAAATTAGTATAAACTTGAGGTTTTGGTGGAAAACCAAGGAATTTACATTTCTTGGAATTTAACAACGATTTTGGGTATGGAATTGAGAGTAAATTATATATTTGAGTTCGTAAGGTTAAGGGTAAACTTATTCTTCGAAAATTTTGGAAATCCGGGCACGTGGGTCCGAGGGCATTTTTTTCAACTTTTCGATCGGGGTTAGGAATTTCTACAAATTGGATTATAATGAGAAGTTAAGTATATATTAATGGATTTACATAATTATTGGCTAGTTTCGGAGCATTGCGCATCGATTCGAGTCTTCGGAAGGACGTGAAATGCCGGTTATGGATCTTCGGAGCGAGGTGAGTCTACTTTCTAACCTTGTAAGAGCGAATTGTCCCCATAGGTGAAATAATTGATTATGTGCTGCTATTTGTGGGGGCTACGTACGCACGAGGTGAAGAGAGTCCGTGCGTAGCTACTATTATGCTATTGTGCGGGTAGGTAGGACCCAAAAGCATGCTATACTTGGATTAATTGTAAGCTCATTGACGACTTGGATTGCTTAGATAGCATTGAATTAGTAAATAAATGTCAAAAAGGTTTAAACTTCAATTTCTTAAATGGTTAAAAGAGGACTGGCTTTTAATTGGACAAATGTTCCCTGATAAATCCTTAATTGGCTATTTGAGCATGTATTTTTATGTGAACCTACGTCACATGATTGATTCGCAAGCAGGGTGATTGTTTATTTTATGTTGACCGCGTCACATGGATAGATCGCGAGCGGGGTAATAGATGCATCTATGGTTCGAGCCATTCGACCCTCGGCAGTGCACAGTTTACATTTCTGTTGGAGCGGGCCGTCGACCTTGGCATGATTTGCGCATGATATATATTGTTGCCTGAGAATTTCAAATGTTAATATTGCCTTTCATGGCTTGAGATAAATTGATAAGATAATGAAAAGTAATCCTTGAAAATTCTTTATTACTTGTTGAAGGTGTTTACCTGTTTTCCGACTTCGTGAGTTAGAACTACTATATAAATCCATGATTTCCTCACATTTTTCGTGTATTATTATTTGACCTGTAGCAAGTGTTGAAGTCGACCTCTCGTCTCTACTTCTTCCAGATTAGACGGGATACTCATTTAGTACACGTTGTTTACATACTCATACTACACTTCTGTGCATTTTTGTTGCAGAGGTATATGTACTCTAGCGGCCTACTGGGCGTAGTAGCACGGATGATTCTGGGACTAGGTAAACTGCATTATTCGAGATAGCCGCAGCTAGTACAGTCCCATCCAGTATACTGTATTTACTCCCTTTCCTCTGTATGCCGGACGGATGTTGTATGTTATTTCCTTGTCAGTAGATGCTCATGCACTTGTGACACCGGGTTCTGGGAGGATTTTTTTGTTATTAAATGTTAAGTTTTTTAAAGATTTCGCGGTTGTTTCCGTAAATTTTATTATTCGTTATTTAATGTGTAAAGAAAAATGATTTTGACAATACAAAAACGGGAATTTAATTGAGTATTTTTTGTTGGCTTGCCTGAAAGTGGTGTCCGGCGCCACCACGACCCTTAGTGGATTTTGGGTCGTGACAGTAACACTTCTAAACTTGGTGCTCAGGATATGAACCCCTAAATATACATGTTATGTGTTGGTATTGAGGTGATGCACATGCTTGATGACGGGCGTGTGGGCGTACACCATGTGAATTATGACTCGATTGATTATGTGGTACTGTGTAGTGACCTAAACTTGTTCCTCTTCATGAAATTTCTACGTGCTAGAGTAATTGAGGTGTGATCTATGCTAGAAACCATGTCTAGGCTATATGCTTATACTGTTGGGACCCACTGAGGTAATTTCTGATGTTGGGTTATTTGCTTACAATGCAATTACATACTCAGTCATACTCATTCATTTGCATATCATATCTCAGTCTCTATTGCTATTTATTGATACATCACATCATTATTTTTAGGCTGACTTTCATGATATTACGAGCCCAAGAGACTGGAGAGATTGATGACTGATTTGGGGCCTGAGGTCCGGATTGTGATGGGATCGTGCTGCACGCCATAGCATGTATTATTGATTTATGATGGGATCGGGCTGCATAGTGCAGCAGACTTTATTGATTTATGCCATGATTGGATTATTACAGTGCTTGGGGTGGATCTGCCCCTCTGGAGTTTGCACACCCCCAGTGAGCGCAGTTGTTATTATTTCACGATGGGATCGGGTTACGCGCCGTAGTAGGATTTATTAGCGTTTGGGATGGATCTGCCCTATACAATGCTAAGTGACTGAGTGTGTTGAGTGATTGAGCATGATGAGTGGGAGTGTGAGAGTGTGATATTGAGTACTCTAAGAGTGTGAGTATTTGGTTTCATCACTGATATGCATTGCATTTGACATGCATACTTGACTTACGAGCACAGAGATGTATTTCCTCACGCTACACCATTTTGTGACATTCATGACTTCACATGCACGTTGACATGTATGCATAGAGATGCACTTTACTCATGCTATCTGATAATGAAACTTCTTATTTATTGTTTAAAGTTTTTGGAAAAATTCAGAGTTTTTCTGACTTACTCATATTTTGGTGATTTCGGTGAAGGATTTGGATTTTGCTGTTATACTTGAAAAGCATGACTATTTTTTTCCATAACTGTGAACTAGTTGAGCGTCATGTCTCTGAGTTATTTCTTGTACCACTTTTATTATATTTTTATGAGCTGTTGTGGCTATTGATGTTGGACTCTGACCTTTGTCCAAGCTCGTCACTGCTTTCAACCTAAGGTTAGATTTGTTACTTATTGAGTACATATGGTCAGTTGTACTCATACTATACTTTTGCACCTTGCGTGCAGATTTTAGATGTTGATGTTGTTGTGTATGGCAGGAGCCGGAATTGAAAATGTACCTGTGTTCCGACCATAATTGGCTCTTGTTCTTGGTAGCTTTAGAATTTTAATCTGTTTATGTATATTTCAAACAGGTGATGTATTTATTTCATGCCAGCTTTGTAAACTCTAAATCTTAGAAGCTCATGACTTGTACTACCAGTCCTTGGAAATTCTTTGTATAAAAATTCAATTATATTATCGTTATTTCTCTCAATAAATCTCATTTGAATTGGATTATTGTTAATTGGCTTACTTAGCGGGTTGGTTAGGTGCCATCACGATTAGTGGGTCGTGACAAGTTGGTATCAAAGCTCTAGGTTCATAGGTTCTACGAATCATGAGCAAGTGTCTACTAGAGTCTTTCGGATCGGTATGATGACGTCCATACATATATTCGAGAGGCTTTAGGACATTGAGGATAAACTTCCTATTTTTTGTTTCCTTATCGTGCGAGATTGATTATCTTGAAACGCATCTCTTTGAATTCTTTCCACTTACTCGTATGTGTATGTGAGCGCTCGGTATCACCTGTACATTGATGGCTCATGGAATTCCATAAATGAGGTACAAGATGTCTTTTCTATCTTTTGGTGATGGTCCAATTTGGAGGACTTGAGGCCAGGTTTAGACCGTAGCTTAGACTCAGCAATTTTGATTATGTGAGTATATGCTTTTGGACCTATATGTCCGGTAGTGTCCCTATGAGTGAAATTTGTGGCTCGATGTGTGGTTGGATAGCTATATGATGAGTAGGATATGACTGTGGGATGTGTCCAAATTTTTTGAATGTGACAGAAAGAGTTTGCTTGGGATGTGAAAAGGGCTATGGGGTGCTTAATTTCTATCTTGATTTGACGTGTAGTCTTGAGTTATGAGTGGGTTGAAGGGTCTTTCATGTTGCCTAGTTATGGAACAAATTAGATTCTCATGTCTTGTTGATGAGTTCAGACTCAGGAAGATTAAGTAATTGCATAGTAGTGTGGATATGAAAGTGTATAGAGAGGTGTTAATTTGAGGCTAAGCAGGTGGGTTATGACCTGCGGGGTAATATACTGATGTGTATTCTTGATGATGTTATGTAGAGGCTTTCTTTCTACCAGTGGGTAAAAGTGTTGCAATTTGAGTTTGGATTGGTTGAGAAAGTTGACATGCCCATTACAAGGATAAATGCGAGCTTAGAAGATGACTTGAGATATTATGTGGTTAGTGCTACATGAGCTTATGAAGGGTTTGGTTAAATTTCAGTACGAGATTATGGCACAAACAAAGTATGGGCGTTGTGAGTTACAGAGTGGTTTTGTTATATGGCTTTGAGCCAACTGGGGGAGTTTGCTATCAACAATTTGATTGCAAGGTTATGTGTTGTACTGGCTTCATACATGTGAATCAGTTATGACTTTCAAAGGTTGCGATCCAGGGTGACTCGGGTAAGAGAATTTCAGGTTATATTACACTTTATGGGTATATGGAAACCATGAAATGATTTGAGTTGTTATTCATGACGGAAGTAGTGCGCATTGAGTAGGAATTTACTCGGCTGCATTAATGTATGGATTACTTATTTGGGTGTTGTCGTGCTAGTGGGGGCACAGGTCGTTCGACCCATTTGGGCGGTGCAATTGAGATTTGACTAGGGTGGATGACTCTTGAGAAGGTTCTAATGGATTGAAAATTTATATATAGAAATTGAGAATTTTTTAGATTTGTATATGACTAGAATCTAAGGTTTACATTGGATGGTGTCGAGCCTCGTGGTATTTCTATATCATTATGGATTTTACATTTCAGTATCAGAAGGTGAAGGAATTGGTTTTAGATTCACATAAGGTCTCTTCAGAGTGGGTGTCTCGATTGTGGTACTTTTGGGGTGCTTAAGAGGGAATACAGCAGCTTATGGGCCTTAGAGCAGTGTGGCTTTATGTTAGGATCTCTTGTTGTGAGCTTTGGATAAGGATCGTGGTGTTCTGGCAAGAAGAAAAGTCAATCCGAAGGTAATTTAGAAGGAAATCGGAGAAATAGGATAACTTGCTAGTTGGTGGGATCAACACGGTAATGGATATGATCGGTTCTTTGGGTAATTATGATGTAGTGAGTCTTTACATGAGTTTTGTGGCAATACTCTTGAATTTGGCGACATGCGTGGCTTAGTTGAGTTAGAGGAATTAAGTTCCGATATCTTGGTTATGTGCAAATTGATTTCAAAGTGTTTTTGATGATTTCTACCACGGTTTAAGATGGATATTTCCTACCGGCGTGAGGACCATGTTGCGGATTGTGATTTTCTCCTGGATGGGATCATGTGAAAGGTTCCTGGCTAATGAAGTATATAGTTTGCTTGTGGCTCAGAGTTGGTAATAAGGTTCTCATGTTTTCATATAATTGCTTAATAGAGGCAGCACGTGGTGTGAGATTGGGAATTTTCATATGCAATTATACGATTCAGTTTCAAAAGGAAGGTCATGAGTTTATGCAGCATAGACTATTTCATATGTTGGCACTAGTTGGTATTACCTCAAAGGAGTGTACATTCAGAAGGCGCACTGAGTTTTGACTTATGGATGATTCATTAGTATTGCGGTACTCGCCTGGTTGATCGACTGCTGATATTTAGATTTTTGCTATGTGGCACAGATGAACTATAGATGCATTCCTCGTGGGATGATCGTGCACGAGAGATGTGTTAATTATTCGAGTGTTGGAGTTGGGATCAGTTACAGTGATTCATGTGTTCTATGAATTTCGAGACTGGGAGTTCTCAGAAGCAGATTGTTCCATGGTTATGGACTGTGAAGCTATGGCCAAAGTTAACTAGATGGTAGTATGTGTTATGGTTAGGTCATTGTGGACTTTTGGAGGGTTATTTATCTATTTTTGGATGACCAAGGTTGATTTGGGGGCTCATTGGTAGGCCTAATGAGAATGTGTATTCTACAACGAGTCGGATTGGTTGACTCCGTACTGCCATAGTTGAGGGATGTGCCATTCAGTTAGAATTGATCTTATTTGTATCTGATATGTTCTATGATTTACTCGTCTATGCTACGAGGGGTTGTGATTTGTTGGTTATATGCAAACATGACAAGGTTTTGTTTGGGCCTTACAATAGAATTCAAGCAAGATGGTTATTGGGGTGTTGAATGGTTGATTGCGCCTTGGTTATGTTCTCTCCAAGCTGTGGTATATTGTGCTATTTTCTTCTTCGTGGTTATGGTCATACACTTCATGTATTTGATGTAGAATTGCGTATAGTTGTTGATTTTAAGTATGGTGACTGGAGGTATTTCATCTGGGATGGTGTTTGGATGGTTTACATATTGCAGCGAGGCTGTGTTGGGATATAATCCTTAGTGATAGATTTGTGTGTTGTGGTTCTACTATGCATGATGGGTTCGTAGCATTGCGTTGGTGGTAGTATTTGTTGAGCTTGTGGGATGGTTTTCTCATTTGAGTCATTTCTCATTTTTGGGTGCATTTGAATTCTCGCTTATTGGTGCACGGATTGCACATTTTGTGATTCTAAGTAGTATTGGTGAGGTGTATTAGTAGAGTAGCTTGTAATTGATGAGGTGAAGTCTTTGGCCCTAAAGTGATTGCTATCGAATTTGATTACGGTATGTTTGGAAGGATAATATCAGAAGTTGGCTTAGATATTGGCTATAGTTCTTGTCGAAGGAGGGAGAGTTCCATGACTTGTTAATCTTATGAGTGGTTATGGGATTCTGCGTGTTCCTTTCATCGTTTGCAGTGTACAAAAGTTTTGAACGAGGTTTTATTAGATATGAGGCTTACTACCGATATCGAGTTTATTTCGAGTAGTTATTGTGGTCAGAAAATATTTCTACGAGTAAGCGAGTTATATGGCATATCATGTGATTACATCTTGGGTTATGGTTCTGGCTTGATACAACTTGTTCAGACTTATACAGTGTGTAGGTACGAGATTTGGATATTGTAAGGAATTTCAGATGTGGAAATTGGGTTCTAAGGTTTACGGTCAAAGGTTGAAGTAATGATCTTTAGATATGTTCTGTTGTCAAGCCTATATGGAATAGGGTGACGTGGGTCACCCCTGGGTCATGCATAGTAATGTGGCACAGTGATTTGAAGATTTCGGAACAACTCAAGGCACGTTTGAGGACAAACGTATATTTAAGCGGGGGAAAATATAACGATCAGACCAATCATTTTGAGTACTAGCATTCTGTTCAACTATATGAAGTCTTGAGTAGCTTCATACAATGTATTCTGACTTGTGTGAATTGTTAATTTTGGGTTTTAGGTGTTTCAGAATTAGTTGGAAGAATAAATTTCATGATTGAAGCTTTAAGTTGGAAGAGTTGACCAAATTTGACTTTTTAGTATTTGACCTCCAAACGAAGTTTTGATGGTTCCCTTAGGTCCCGATGGTGCTTTTGGACTTGAGCATATGCCCGTATTTGCATTCGAAATATTTCTAAGAGGTTTCGATGCTAATTGGCGAAAGTTGGGAATTTGAAGGTTTGGAATACTCATAAGTTTGATCAAGAATTGACTTTGAGGATATCAGATTCGGATTGTGGTTCCCGAAATATGAATAGCTTCGTTATGTCATGTGGGACTTGTGCGCAAAATTTGAGTTCATTAGGGGTTGATTCGATATGTTTCGGCATGAGTTTTAAAAGTTAAAAGTTCAAAATTTATTAAGTTTTAATTGTGGTGCAATTCATTGTTTTGATATGGTTATGCGTGATTTGAGGCCTCGAGTAGGACTGTGTTATGTTATGGGACTTGTTCGTATGTTCGTACGGGGATCTGAGGGGCTCGGGCATGTTTCAGATTAATATCGGACCATTTCTCCTCATGTTTTCATTGCTGGTTGCTGTTGGTTTCTGATGCCACGAATGTCCTTCGCGATCATGAATATTGGTATGCAATCGCGTAGAGGAAATCTGGAGCTGGGCACTTTCCTCATCGTAGTCGCGATTGGATGGCTGCATTCGCGTAAAGTTAGGGATGGTCTTCATGGCGTTCGCATTTGCTGCTACGCATTCCTATAGTGTTTGGGGTTGAGTTGGGCAGGATGCTGGTTATCTCTTCGAGTTCGCTATATTATTTCCGCGAACGTATAGTTCTGTCAGCCTTGTGTATCGCGTTCGCGAGTCTACAGTTGAGATTGTGTAGTGCATTTTTAGGAGCAGTGCATTTTCTTTTTCGCGATCGCGATGGTATTTCCGCGATCGCGATTCGTTCATTCGTCCAGTGAATATTAAGTACTCTATTTTGAAAGTTTCGGCCATTTTTGCATTTTTGGAGCTATGGAGCTCAGATTGAGACAATTTTTGAAGCGATTTTCACCATATGGATTGGGGTAAGTGTTCTCTACTTAGTTTTTAATTATATTTCATGAAATAATCTTCATTTTTGGCGTTTGGTTATTGAATTTGAAAGAGAAATCGAAGGAGTATCTATAATTTCATAAAAAATGAATTTTCGAGTTTTGAACATCGATTCAGAGTCGGATTTGAGTGAAAGTAGTATGATTGGATTCGTAATTGAATGGGAATTCGGATTTTGTGAGTTTCGTTGGGTTTCGAGGTGCGGTTCGGAGTTTGACTTTTTGGTTGACTTCGAGGTTTTGATTAAATATTCAACCTTTATTAACTGGAATTATTTCCTTAGGCATTATTTGATATATTTGAGTTGCTTTTTGGCTAGTTTTGAGTCGTTCGGATGTTGATACACACGTAATGGAATTTCTAGAGTATTAGTTGGCTTGCTCGGTATTTGAATTTGACTTGTTCAAGGTAAGTAACATTTCTAAACTTGATGCTAAGGGTATGAACCCATCAATATACGTGTTATGTGTTGGTGTTGAGGTGACACACATGATAGGTGACGGGCATGTGGGTGTGCACCGTGTGAATTATGACTCGATTGATTCTGTGGTACTGTGTAGTGACCTAAATTTTTTCCTATTCATGAAATTTCTACGTTCTAGAGTAATTGAGTTGTGATACATGCTAGAAACCATGTCTTCTCTATATGCTTATACTGTTGGGACCCACTGAGGTCATTTCTATTGTTGAGTTATTTGCTTATATTACAATTACATACTAAGTCATACTCATTCAATTTCATTTCAGTCTCTGTTTTTATTTATTGATACATCATATTATCATTTTAGGCTGATTTTCATGACATTGTGAGCCCGAGAGATTGGAGAGATTGATGACTGAGTTAGGGCCTGAGGGCCGGATTGTGGGTATTATTGATGGAATCGGGCTGCACGCTGCAACATGTATTATTGATTCACAATGGGATCGGGCTGCATGCCGTAGCAGACTTCATTGATTCATGCCATTATTGACTTATTATAGCGTTTGGGCTGAATCTACCCCTCCGAAGTCTGCACACTTATAGTGAGCGCATTTACTATTGATTCACGATGGGATCGGGCTGCGGCCGCAGCAAGATTTATTAGCATTAGGGCTGGATCTGCCCTATACAGTACTGAGTGACTGAGTATGTTGACTGATTGAGCGTGACGAGTAGGAGTGTGAGACTGTGATATTGAGTACTCTGAGAGTATGAGTATACGAGTTCATCACTGTGATGCATTGCATTTGACATGCATGCTTAACATACATGCATAGAGATGTATTTCCTCATGCTAGACGTTTTATGACATTCATTACTTCACGTGCACTTTGACATGTAGACATAGAGATGTATTTCCCTCATGCTATCTGATAATGATACATCTTATTTATTATTGAAAGTTTTTGAAAGCTTGAGATCGGTGGATTGATTTATTTGTGAATAGGGCTTTATATCAGGCCAGTTGTATTCATTTCAACGAGCGTTCCCTATGGAGGAACAGTCGAGGTGTTATTTTGTCATCAGCTATTACAGGTAATGATGTATCGCGCCGTATGAGATGTGAGACGGCTTAGTAAATTCTTATATGTTGAGGTTCCGAGTTGCGATGATGTTATGTGAGCAGGATGGCTCTTGAGATTCAGATCTTGTATCGCACCTCAGTTGTGCTTGATGTTTTGTAGCCTATGGCGCTATGTGTTTCCTCAGGGATGGTATTATGCACTTAGCGTGCTTACGATCGAAATTCGATATTTTTATTGTAATGACCAGATTTAGCTCGAAGTGCAATCTCCTTATGTGAGATCTATGTGTGGATTGGGTGGCACGCTGCCATAGGTATGTTATTTGGATTGGGTTGCGCGCCGCAACAGTGTGATGTCGAGTCTGGTCCTCTATATCTTTTTTTTTGCATGTTTCGCTTCCTATCTTCTAAGGAAGGACCGTGCTAGTGCGGGGTTTAGGTAATTCCTTCCAGAGTTCGATTTCGTTTGTGCTGTGTTCGGATTGGTGGCCTATTGGCACATTATGGAGTCATATGAGACTTGTGATCGCATTCAGAGTGGCTTATTTCCTGAGCAGTTCGTACTGGGTGAGATGAGAGTATGGGATTTAAGATCAGTGCAACCTGATTATATGAAGTATATTAAGGAGCAAAAGTCATTATTAGGTTCAGAATGTGGTAATGTTTCTTGTCAGAAGTATAGACTCAATAATTGGTTGACTCGGTAGTTGATTATGAATTTCGACATCTCATCCGTTGTGGCAGTATTGTAAGAGTTAGAGTAAGACTTGCGTGTCATGAGGTGCAATGGGAGCATCTGATCCGTGGAATTTTGATTAATTCAAACAGAAATGTTATTGTGGTCCTATGAGTAAAGTGATGCAAAGTGTGAATTCAGCAGAGTTATGCAGTCATGTTTGAGTACATCGTATAGTGATTGATACGGGGATCGTATGTTGGAAACAGGCCTGGCATAGAATTTCGGATTTATCGAGCCAATGTGCTCAACTAAGTTGTGGTAGCACGAGGAGGTGCATGAGAAGTTAAAAATCCATTTCAGACTACTTCAGTATAGTTCTCAGCACGTTCGAGGACGAACATATGTTTAAGTAGGAGAGAATGTAACGACCCGACCGGTCATTTCGAGCCCTATCGCGTCGTTCAGCAGTCTGAGGCCATGAGCAGCTTCATTTCAGGTATTGTGACTTGTTCGCATAGTCGGAATTTAAATTCAGGAAGATCGGAGTTAAATTTAAATGAAAACTCTCATTTGAGAAGCTTAAAGTTGAAAGAATGAACTAGGATTGGAATTTTGAGTAAACAACCCCGGAATCAGGATCTAAAGGTTCCAGCAGGTTCGTATGATGATTTTTAACTTGGGCGTATGCCCGAATTGGGTTTTGGATAACCCGGGAGCGTTTTGGCGCCTATTGTGGAAGTTAGCATTTTAGAAGGAATTTCTTAAGTTTGGCTTGGAGTGAATTTCAGCGTTATCAATGTCCGTTTTTGATTTCGAGACTGGGAGTAGCTCCGTATGGTGATTCTGGAGTCGGGAGCGCGATTGGAAGTGAATTCGGAGGTCCGTAGGTCCTTTTGGAGCAATTTGGCTAAAGTTAGAATTTGAAGGTTTTTGAGAAGTTTGGCTGGAGGTTGACTTTTTGATATAGGGGTCGGAATCCAATTCCGAAAGTTGGAGTAGGTCCGTAATATCAAACAAAATTTGAGGTCAATCGGACGTGATTTGATAGGGTTAAACATCGGAAGTAGAAGTTTGAAATTCTAAAGTTCATAAATCTGGAATCGGGGTATAATTCATGGTTTTAGCATTGTTTGTTATGATTTGAGGCCTTGAGCAAGTCCGTAAAGTGTTTTGGTACTAGTTAGTATGATTTGTTAGGATCCCGGGGACCTCGGGTGGATTTCGGATGGTTAACGGATCGATTTTTGTCTTGTGAGGATTGCTGGTTTTGTGGTATAAGTGCAGCAGATTTTTACTCTATGCGATCGCATGAGGAGGTCTGCGATCGCATAGAGCAAGGGGAGAGGAGTTGGAATTTTGGCCTATGCGATCGCAGGAGGTGCAATGCGATCGCATAGGAGGAAGGCTGGACCTTATGCGATCGCAGGCCCCTCTATGAGATCACATAGTGCAATTTGGGAGGCAGCTTTTTTTTGGCCTATGCGATCGCAGGGCTGCGGTTGCGATCGCATAGAAGGGTCGTCTGGGCAGTGTTATTTTAAATCGGGTTTTGGCTCATTTCACTTCATTTTTCTTCCATGGGAGCGATCTTGGAGCAACTTTTGAGCGTCATTTTCATCATCAAGCATGGGGTAAGTGATTTCTACTGGTTTTGAGTTAAATACAAGTTTATATACGGATTTAGGCATTTAAATTAGAGTAAATATTGAGGTTTTGGTTGAAAATCTAGAAAATTATAATCTTGGATTTTTGCCACGATTTTGAGTATGGAATTAAGAGAAAATTACGTATTTGAGTTCCTAAGATCATGGGTAACCTTTATCTTCGAACAATTTTGGATTCCGGGCATGTGGGCCCGAGGGCATTTTGGTCATTTCACTAAGCTGAGTTGGGAATTTGTATAATCTGAATTGTTAACAAGTATTTGAGCATGTCCTCATTTGTTTGTCGTTAATTGGTTAGTTTTGGTGCATTGTGCGTTGGTTCAAGCGTTCGGAAGAATGTAGAATGCCGATTATGAGTCTTCGGAGCGAGGTGAGTTTCCTTTCTAATCTTGTGAGGGGGAATCTACCCCATAGGTGAAGTAATTAATTATGTGCTCCTATTTGTGGGGGCTACGTACGCACGAGGTGACGAGAGTCCGTGCGTAGCTACTATTATGCTATTGTCCGGGTAGTTAGGACCCAAAAGCATGTTGCACATGGATTAATTGTGAACCCATTGGTAGCTTGAATTGTTTAACTCACATCGAATTAGTAAGTAAATTTCTAAAAGGATTAAACTTCATTTCTTAAATTGTTAAGGGATAACTATTTTTATTTGAATAAATATTCCCCGATAAGTTCTTATTTGACTGATTGAGCATGTATTTTATGTGTGCCTGCGTCGCATGGATGATTCGCGAGTAGGATAACTGTTTATTTATGGAACGGGTAGAACGCCTCGGTGAGAATAGATGCATCTATGGTTCGTGCCGCTCGACCCTCGGCAGTGCACAATTTATATTCCTGTTGGAGCGGGCCGTCGACCTGGACATGATTTGCGCATGTTACCTGTTACTTGAAAATTGTAAATGTGGAATTGGCCCTACGTGGCTTGAGATAAACTGATAAGATAATAAAGAACAGACTTTAGAAGCCCTTGATTTATTGTTGAAGGTGTTTACCTGTTTTTCTGGCTTCACAATCAGAACTTCTATACAAATCTATGATTATCCTCGCACTT
>MU782719.1:84444-122580 GCA_026770625.1 Nicotiana glauca | reverse complement strand
GTGATTGAAGCCTGCGGGTATGATGTGAAGTATGGGCTATTATGCGGCAGAAGATTGATATGGCGGAAAGGAGCTGCTTGAAATGGAGGAGGGTGCAGCATAACCCTGAATTTGGAAGGATGTTGCCGCACATTTAATTGATGTTCGCAAGGAGCGAATGGACTTATGCAACTGGAAGGTGAGCTCGGACTCAGGATGGACTATTGGTGTCGTAGGGAATGTACCCCGTGCAGCGGCGTGGGAAGATATCGGGAGGTGATTCCCCTAGGTGGGTTATTCCCCGTGATCAGATTAGCGGTCGCGTGGTTGGCGAAGCTTCTGCAAGGAATTATATTGGTTGTTCAACAAAGAGATCGGTCGTGCGAATGTGGATGAAGACTCAGAATATGAAAGATGGGGATTTAGAGGAAGATTCCGAGAAATTTTGATAATTTGTGGCGCGAGGTTATGCCAATAAGAGGTAAAAAGGTCGGGCAAACTCAAGAATGGTGAAATGACGGCTTCAAGCTAAGTGGGAGAGTCCCACCGCTTATGATTTGGCTGTATGATTAACTACTTGCGTGATTTCTGGTTACTAGCATATTGATGGATTAATCCAACTACGAGAAAAGACCATAAGTAGTAAATTGAGCGGAGGAGTTATTAAGGATGTGCTATGGTTAGCCTTATGGGCTCATGTTCGGACTTGGGGAAAAGTTCAGGAATTATGCCTCGTATGGATACAGGTTTCAGAGAAAGCGATTTCGTCGGGTGCTTAGCCGAGAGAGCATTCGTGTGTTATAAGATTTATGGAGTGAATTATATTCGGGACCAAGTCAGAGCAGGTGGCTCTCAGTAACAGTCCTAGTGGAACTCAAAAGATAAAGTGTGGTACCTAATGATTTCAAGCCTATAGGTACAACTAAGAATCAAGCTTTGTAGCAGCTTATGAGAAGATGCCCAGAATGTTCTATGATGTGTTACCTTGTGGTGTAGCATTTGAGAAATGTGAAATAATTCATGAGATTTGAGACGGAATGGTCTCGCAATTCAAAGTCACTCGGGGTGAGTGTAGAGAGAGTATGTTATGCGTTGAAGAGAATTAGTATTATTTCCAAAGCAATCAAGGATAAATTGGACGGAAAGGGATTGATTAGCCATAGTTGAATTTGGCATGTTGCGGTCTGTGATCCGTTTATTCAGCATGATCGAGCTATGCGTTTGATTTGTGGCGGTACGTGTGAGGTTTGTCGGCCGTCGTAATTGATAACATTCTAAACCATTCTACTGTTGTGGCTTGTTATGTGGAAGCAGATTCCAGAAGGGCTATAGTGGCTTGGACCACTACTTGCAGATTTGCATATTCTA
The DNA here is from genome assembly GCA_026770625.1 of Nicotiana glauca. NCBI lineage: Eukaryota > Viridiplantae > Streptophyta > Magnoliopsida > Solanales > Solanaceae > Nicotiana > Nicotiana glauca. The sequence goes on along the minus strand of MU782719.1, from coordinate 121,233 downwards.
CGGTTATGGTAATTTACTTGTGTGTTTCTATGAATCTCCTGAAGTGAGTTAAGTGAAAAGTTCGTATATGATGAATTGTTAAAATGTTAATGATTTCGGAGTTATGACAAGGTTGCAGTTTTATCGTATATTGGCACGTTGAGTGCGGTGAGAGTTATGGAAATTAGAAGTGAGGGTCAAGGTTATAGTTCGGTGTTGACAAGGATGTCACGGGCTCGGATGAGCAAGGAAAGGAGTGAACTATTAGAGTAAATTGGTATTGTCCTCAGCGTCACCAGAGATCGATATGTTGTGGAAGAGGTTTTGCATCCTGGTTAAGGATTCTGGATCGCTTTTCAGCGTTAGTGCATCTGATGGTTTAGATGTTTGGACCCGTTATTTATTTTGGAAGATTGTGGGAGCGTGTCCCACGGGAAAATTGTATAAGCGTGACATGTAGTCACTTGATTGGCTAAAGATTTAAACCAAGTATGGGGATTATGGTAGTATCATTAATTTGAGAATTTATGCCAAGAGGGCACTTTGTATATTGTGTTATGAACTGAGGAGGTTACTCCGGTTATGATGGTTATTCTTACGTGATATGAGGAAAAAGGTAGTTACTACTGATCTTTGAAAGGTCATTGGCCAAGTTGGTGCAATCAGAAATTGGCTTGAGATTGGCAGATTGATTTATTTGTGAACAGGGCTTTATATCAGGCCAGTTGTATTCATTTAGCGAGTGTTCCCTATGGAGGAACAATCGAGGTGTTATTTTGTCATCAGCTATTCCAGGCAATGATGTATTGCGCCGTATGAGTTATGAGACGGCTTAGTAAATTCTTATGTGGTGAGGTTCCGCGTTGCGATGATGTTATGTGAGCAGGATGGCTCTTGAGATTCAGATCTTGTATCGCACATCAGTTGTGCTTGATGTTTTGTAGCCTATGGCGCTATGTGTTTCCTCAAGGATGGTATTATGAACTTAGCGTGCTTACGATCAAAATTCGATATTTTTATTGTAATGAGCAGATTTAGCTCGAAGTGCAATCTCCTTATGTGAGATCTATGTGTGGATCGGGTGGCACACCGCCATGGGTATGTTATTTGGATCGGGTTGCACGCCGCAACAGTGTGATGTCGAGTCTGGTCCTCTATATGTTTTGTTTTTGCGTGTTTCGCTTCCTATCTTCTAAGGAAGGACTGTGCTAGTGCGGGGGTTAGGTAATTCCTTCCAGAGTTCGATTTCGTCTGTGCTGTGTTTGGATTGGTGGCCTATTAGCACATTATGGAGTCATATGGGACTTGTGATCGCATTCAGAGTGGCTTATTTCCTGAGCAGTTCGTACTGGGTGAGATGAGAGTATGGGATTTAAGATCAGTGCAACCTGATTATATGAAGTATATTAAGGAGCAAAAGTCATTATTAGGTTCAGAATGTGGTAATGTTTCTTGTCAGAAGTATAGATTCAATGATTGGTTGACTCGGTAGTTGATTATGAATTTCGGCATCTCATCTGTCGTGGCGGTATTGTAAGATTTAGAGTAAGACTTGCGTGTCATGAGGTGCAATGGGAGCATCTGATCCGTGGAATTTCGATTGATTCAAACAGAAATGTTATTGTGGTCCTATGAGTAAAGTGATGCAAAGTGTGAATTCAGTAGAGTTATGCAGTCATGTTTGAGTACATCGTATAGTGATTGATATGGGGATCGTATGTTGGAAACAGGCCTAGCATAGAATTCTGGATGTTAGAATTGGGCTCTAAGGCTTATTTGCTTGACTAAAAGGGAATATCTTCAGAATTTATTGAGCCAATGTGCTCAACTAAGTTGTGGTAGCACGGGGAGGTGCATGAGAAGTTAAACATCCATTTCAGACTACTTCAGTATAGTTCTCAGCACGTTCGAGGACGAACGTATGTTTAAGTGGGAGAGAATGTAACGACCCGACCGGTCGTTTCGAGCCCTAGCGCGTCGTTCAGCAGTCTGAGGCCATGAGCAGCTTCATTTCAGGTATTGTGACTTGTTCGCATAGTCGGAATTTAAATTCAGGAAGATCGGAGTTAAATTTAAATGAAAACTCTCATTTGAGAAGCTTAAAGTTGAAAAAATGAACTAGGATTGGAATTTTGAGTAAACAGCCTCGGAATCAGGATCTGAAGGTTCCAGCAGGTTCGTATAATGATTTCGGACTTGGGCGTATGCCTGGATTGGGTTTTGGATAGCCTGGGAGCGTTTTGGCGCCTATTGTGGAAGTTAGCATTTTAAAAGAAATTTCTTAAGTTTGGCTTGGAGTGAATTTCAGTGTTATCAATCTCTGTTATTGATTTTGAGTCTGGGAGTAGCTCCGTATGGTGATTCTGGAGTCGTGAGCGCGATCGGAAGTGAACTCGGAGGTCCGTAGGTCCTTTTGGAGCAATTTGGCTAAAGTTAGAATTTGAAGGTTTTTGAGAAGTTTGGCCGGAGGTTGACTTTTTGATATCGGGGTCAGAATCCAATTCCGAAAGTTGGAGTAGGTCCGTAATATCAAATATGATTTGTGTGCAAAATTTGAGGTCAATCAGACGTGATTTGATAGGGTTAAACATCGGAAGTATAAGTTTGAAATTCTAAAGTTCATAAAGCTTGAATCGGGGTGTAATTCATGGTTTTAGCGTTGTTTGTTATGATTTGAGGCCTTGAGCAAGTCCGTAAAGTGTTTTAGGACTGGTTGGTATGATTGGTTGGGGTCCCGGGGGCCTCGGGTGGATTTCGGATGGTTAACAGATCGATTTTCGCCTTGTGAGGATTGCTGGTTTTCTGGCATAAGTGCAGCAGATTTTTACTCTATGTGATCGCATGAGGAGGTCTGCGATCGCATAGAGCAAGGGGAGAGGAGTTGGAAATTTTGGCCTATGCGATCGCAGGAGGTGCAATGCGATCGCATAGGAGGAAGGCTGGACCTTATACGATCACAGGCCCCTCTATGTGATCGCATAGTGCAATTTAGGAGGCAGCTTTTTTTTGGCCCATGCGATCGCAGGGCTGTGGTTGCGATCGCATAGAAGGGTCGTCTGGGCAGTGTTATTTTAAATCGGCTTTTGTCTCATTTCACTTCATTTTTCTTCCATGGGAGTAACCTTTGAGCGTCATTTTCATCATCAAGCATGGGGTAAGTTATTTCTACTGGTTTTGAGTTAAATACAAGTTTATATTCAGATTTAGGCATTTAAATTAGAGTAAATATTGAGGTTTTGGTTGAAAACCTAGAAAATTATAATCTTGGATTTTAGCCACGATTTTGAGTATGGAATTAAGAGAAAATTACGTATTTGAGTTCCTAAGGTCATGGGTAACCTTTATCTTCGAACAATTTTGGATTCCGGGCATGTGGGCCCGAGGGCATTTTGGTCATTTCACTAAGCGGAGTTGGGAATTTGTATAATCTAAATTGTTAAAAAGTATTTGAGCATGTTCTCATTAGTTTATCATTAATTGGCTAGTTTTGGTGCATTGTGCATTGGTTCAAGCCTTCGGAAGAATGTAGAATGCCGGTTATGAGTCTTCGGAGTGAGGTGAGTTTCCTTTCTAATCTTGTGAGGGAGAATCTACCCCATAGGTGAAGTAATTGATTATGTGCTCCTATTTGTGGGGGCTACGTACGCACGAGGTGACGAGAGTCCGTGCGTAGCTACTATTATGCTATTGTCCGGGTAGTTAGGACCCAAAAGCATGTTGCACGTGGATTAATTGTGAACCCATTGATAGCTTGAATTGTTTAACTCACATCGAATTAGTAAGTAAATTTCTAAAAGAATTAAACTTCATTTCTAAAATTTTTAAGGGAGAATTGGTTTTATTTGAATAAATATTCCCCGATAAGTTCTTATTTGACTAATTGAGCATGTATTTTATGTGTGCCTGCATCGCATGGATGATTCGCGAGCAGGATAACTGTTTATTTATGGAACGGGTCGAACGCCTCAGTGAGAATAGATGCATCTATGGTTCGTGTCGCTCGACCCTCGGCAGTGCACAATTTATATTCCTGTTGGAGCGCGTCGTCGACCTCGGCATGATTTGCGCATGTTTACCTGTTACTTGAAAATTGTAAATATGGAATTGGCCCTACATGGAATGAGATAAACTGATAAGATAATAAAGAACAGACTTTAGAAGCCCTTGATTTATTGTTGAAGGTGTTTACCGGTTTTTCTGGCTTCACAATCAGAACTTCTATACAAATCCATGATTATCCTCGCACTTATAAAATATTGCTAATTGACCTTTAGTAAGTGTCGGAGTTGGCCATCTCGTCTCTACCCCTTCGGGATTAGGCGGGATACTCACTGAGTACACGTTGATTACGTACTCATACTACACTTCTGTGCATTTTTATTGCATAGGTATATATATACCTCTAGTAGCCTAATGGGCTTAACAGCATGGACGACTGTGGGACTAGGGGAGCTGCATTGTTCGAGACGACCCGCAGCCAGTGTAGTTCCTTTCAGTATTTCATTATTTATTCCCTGTCCACTGTATTTCAGACAGATGTTGTATTTTACTTTCCTTATCGATAGTTGCTCATGTACTTGTGACACCGGATTTTTGGGATGGGTTTCAACGGATTTGTACTAATTGTTATTATTTAAAATTGAATTCAAGTAGTGAACGTTTATTTATGAAAATGAAAAGAAAAACCTTAGATTTTCAAAATTATTAAAAGAGGAATTAATTGATAATCTAGTTGGCTGGCCTGACAGAGGTGTCCGACGCCACCATGACCCTTAGTGGATTTTGGGTCGTGACACTTACCTAGCGGATTGGGTCAGGTGTCATCATGACTAGCTAAATTTTGGGTTGTTACAATATCTTTATTGGTCCTTTTAAAATTAATATCTAAGATTTGAGATTGTTTCTGTTGAGTTTCAATCTTAGATCTTTGGTTCTGCTCTTCTTGTTCTTCATTCAAAATCTAAAAAGAATTATAGATATTGATTGAAGACCCCTTAGGATCACAAACGATTTGTTAATCATTTGATCCTGGCATGTAAGCATACACCTCTTGGTTTGAAATCGGTGAGGACTGGTATCAGAATTGGTGATTCCCTCAATGATCTTGCCTTTATCTATTATTAACCCAGTTCTGGATTAACCTTATCAGTTAATACCTTTGTAGCATCATCTCCTAAGGTTTGCCCAACTTCTTCACCCGATTGATGCTGGAAATCATTCCACGTAATCTTATCTTTGTCAATGATGTCATTTGATTTTCTAGCTTCAGTTCCTAATACTAGTATAATATCCTCCACTTGACATTGTAGATTCTCATTTACCTGGTTTTTTTTTTCTTTATTTTTTTTTGAAATAGTAGTTCTTTGTCTTCTCTGTTTCTTTTTCACTCTTTCTTTCATTTTTTTTCCTGTTTAGCTTATCTTGTGTGTTGTTATCCGGCTGGTCATTTTTTTTGTATTGGTTTCTACCCTGGTATTCTTTTCAGGGATCATATTAGTTTGCTCCATTTCCTCAACAGAATGCTTGCTCGTTTGAGTCTGCTCAACTTCAATCATATCTTCGTTTTCCCCCTGATGCTTTCTTCTTAATTGTATCTCTACATTAAACTAGAGAATGTCCAAGGAGCTTAGAGTGCTTACAATATTTTGGGACATGTTCATATTCAATCTTCTTAGTAAATCCCTTCAAAGGATTCGTCTCCTCTTCTTGGCCTACATAAACACTAGTCAACTGTGGTTTTGTGAGATCAATATCCACTCTGACCTTAGTTGTACTAGGTCTAGTTCTGCCAAAACTGGCAATATCCAAAGATAAAGGTTTTTCCACCAGTTCCAAAATATGTTTAACATAATGCCATGTATAGCAGTGAAAAGGAAGTTCAGGTAGCAAAACCCATATAAGAACAATAGGAGAATCATGGTCTGACCTAAAATTAGGAGTCCACATTTCAAGCCACATTTGGAATCTATTAATCCCCAAAGACCTTCTAAAGTAGAAGTTTTTGCAATCTTGTTCGTCAGAAAAGTCTATAAAAACAGTACTCCTATCATATACACCAATTTTAACAGTGCCTTTAAGAGAGATTTTTTCCATAAACACAACTCGGATTACCTCAATTTTTGGTCGAGTTCGCAAGAATTTTCCCACAACGATAAGTTTGCATTCTTCAGGCACAACTCCATAATAGTCCTTAGCCTTGAAGATTACTGCTGGCATGCCATTGTGAGTAGTGATTCGAGCTTTGACGGATGGACATCGATAACTGATAGAGGTTTTGTTCTGGGTTTTCGAAGAAGTTAACTTCGTGGCATAGCTTGATTCTGTCAAATTGGGTTGCTAGAGATTCAAATTCCCAAATTGGGGTTCCTTTTGGTGATCCAGACGCGTCGGTGGAAGCTCCTCCGGCTTGCCCAGGGAGGAGGCACACGTGCGCCAAGCGCAAAATTAGGGGAAATAGACATTAGAATAAGGTCGTTGTGAATAGAGAGAGCATTTTATTAGCGTTAAGTACCAGGTAAAACGAATTAAGCTATATAACGTGTTGGAGTTTAAAATACACTTTATGTAAATTCCAGCATAAGATGTTGGAGTTTGAACTTTTATAAGTTAAATTCCAGCATAATATGTTGGAATTCGCATATAAGGTGTCTTTGAAGTTTGTTCTCCAATAAAATGTGCTGAGTTTTTTACGCAGAGTTTCATAATCTAATATATTAATTATGCTGGATTTTTCGTGTTTGCTAAGTGTATTTTATTTTTTCATATTTTATCTGCGCATAAAATAATGACTATTGTTCAATTACTTTGCAAATGCTGGCTATTTTTCAATTATCAATCCAAAAACTAATTAGCCCATACTATTTGAACTTTTGTTTTTGCCAACTAGGCCTATTAAATGGGTGAAGTATTTTTTTATCGAAAGGTTGTTTATTCTCAAGTCTCGAATCAGAAATTTTAATCATCTCATCACACCTGTTAGTGGTGTTGAAGGATATCTTAACAAGCAATACTCAATTTTGGTAAATAAAATTTTAGAGTAAAAGAAAAGTATACTTAGTAGAAGATCCCTCCCTCCAAGTTTGCACACCCCTTAAGAAACAATAAATAACATGATAATTTATTGTATCCTCTGAATATTATTATTAAAAATTAATTTTGACTATTATAAATCCAAAATATTGGAAAATAATAAAGGTACAATGAGTATAAAATTGTAAATTATCTATTGATTTTCTAAAACTAAATAATTAAAAATGAATATCTATTTAGTATATTGGACAAGTAAAATTAGACAGGGGGAGTATTTTTTTCCTTCTTTTGTTTAGTGAAGGGAAAAAAGCCATTTGGTGTAAAATTACTCCTATAAACCTTCGCTTCACACTGCTTCCCTTTCCTCTGCAAATTTTATAATTATCCTTATTTGAAATTCATTCAAAAAAAATAAAAGAGCTGGAGTATTTAATTGATTCTTTCAAAATTTACTTGATTATGCATCAACCCTATTTATGATTATTTTTTAAGAACAAATGAACAATAGTTGGAAAAGATGTTCTAGATAGCAGACATGTAAGTGAATTTATTACTGTAATAACCTTCCTCATTATATTCATTTCACAAAATTCAGCAACAGTTGGATCACGACATCTGAAGAAGTTTAAATAATTAATCACTTCACCAGTAAAAATTACGTTTCAAATGCGTCACTTATTCCTTCATCTCTTTCTTGATTTTGGTCGATCCACGACGTAACAAAAATGAAGATTTTCATAATAACAATCAACACATATCCAAGAAATAATCTATCTCAATTAAGGAAACTAATTATTTCTGACAATAACAAATAGTCCCTTTCAACCCTTTTTTTAATCTTTTTTTAATAAATTATTAATTTTGGTTAAAATGTTGCTTTTTTTATTATTATTATTATTAAAAGAAAATTTTTTATTTAACCAACTATTAATATGTACATATGACTCTGTCTGACTCATGAGTCAATTCTCAAGTGAATCAGAACTATGACAACTATTGAACTACCTTTAGATCACTAAAACTATACAACACTATAACAACTCAAATCTATGTAGGGTAACTATTCAAACAATCTAATTGACTCTTCCATCTACAAAATTTTTGACCATATATGTGCAATTGCTGTATGATTTCTCGAATCAGCTTCTCTTCACCTTTTTTTGTTGTTTGAACCTTCTCCCATTTCTTTCTGACCATATATGATAAACTATTGCTGCAAACAGGAACCTAATGATGCCTGCTCTTGGTCTCTTCTGGCTGGTTTTCTTGGTTGTCCATGCAACTTCCTCCTCCCAGCTTTTTACTTGTCTCTGTTCTCCTATCCAACATAGTAGTGTGCTCCATATTGAGTTAGGTTAGGGGCAAGCAAAGAAGAGATGAGATAGTGATTCCAATTCATTAGAATTACACAAGACACATTCTTGCGAAACTCTTATACCCCATTTCATCAATCTGTCAACTGTTGATAACCTCTTATGGACAGCTAGCCAAAGGATAAAATGGTATCTAGGTAGGATGTGTTTGTTCAGCACCAATCCTCGCCAAGATACCTTCTGAAACTGGGGGATAAAGAACTGGTAGGCCTTTTTTATGCTGAACTTCCCCTTGTCTTCAAACTCCTCAATAGCCACCATATTATTTCCAGCATTTGTCAGCCAATCTCTTGCTTCAAATATTTTCCTAACTACCCAACATGCTTGTGCTGGTGTGGCCATACTCTTCAGGTCTTTGCCCTTTATGTAGATTGCATGAATCCATTGCACCCAGAGTTTGTCCTTCTTTTTATCGATTTTCCAAAGGAGCTTGCATATTACAGCTTTGTTCCATATAAAGAAATCTAAGATACTCAGTCCTCCTACAGTTTTAGTCATGCATAGAGTACTCCAAGGTTCTAGTGGTTTTCTAGAAAATTCATTGCTTCATGTCCAAAGAAAATTCCTACTCACAGTTGTTACCATTATGAGAATCGTTTTTGGAAGCAGGAATACTTACACCCAATAAGTCTGTATTTCGAAAAGAATACTTTTTATTAGCTGGACTCTTCCACTGTAGGATAGAAGCTTTGTAGTCCGACACTTTATTCTAGGAATGATCTATTCAACCAATTGAATACATTGAGTCACTGATAGTTTTCTAGATGATAATGGAACTCCTAGATACTTGAATGGGATCTCCCCTATGGAAAAGTGCATGTTTTGTATGATCTGAGTTTTGAATTCAGGGGATACACTAGCAACATAAAAGAAAATTTTCTACAAATTTGCTCTTAGCCCAGAAATAGTAGATAAGTGCTGAAAAGCTTGCAACATCAATTGTATGAGACTTTGTCTGCTCTACAGCACATTAGCAAGTCATCAGCAAAATATATTGTTGATACCCAATTTTTTTCTGTATCTTTAAATATGCAAAATGCCTTTAAAATAGCCTATATAGGCATATATAAGTATATCCCAAGGTTGCATTATTTTTTCTTAATTTTTTGAAGATTTTTTAATCAATTTACTGCCCTATTTTATCAAGAAAACCCAATAATTGTCATCAAAATTATTATTTTTAGTTATTCATTTATTTAATTCTCATATTTATACTAAAATATAGGTAAGATATTTTTTACACATTTTTTACAAATTTATTTTAGTATTCTAAGGATAAAATTGCATAATTATAATATTAGTCATTTTTAGGTTTAAATTTGTCTCATATTTATAAAATGAGATTTTATATTTTTAAATTGATAATTATATATTATAAATCAATTTAGTACTTTCAATTAGTTTTTAGAAACTTATTTACTATTTTTAATAAATTAAATGGGCAAAAAAGGGCTATTTAATCTATCGCCAGATTTGGCCTTCTAATTTAGCCTAATTAAATGCAATACCCAATCCAAATTAAACCAACCCAAAGACCCAAGCCCAATCCTAAATCTACTCGACCCAACCCAGATTAAATCTTGGTCGTTGATCAATTTTGATCAACAGTCTAGATCCGCCCTTACCAAATTAAACCAAACGACCCCCCAAGACCCTTCTTATTTCCTCACTCGTCTCTATATATCTATCTCTAGTTCTCTCTAGAACCTTCCCCCTTCTCCTCCACTCCGATGAGTTTCAATCACCTTCTCCGGCCACCTCCTGGCCTGACATGGTGGTCTCACCACCTACCAGCCTTCCATGGTGCATACATGCTTGGTTGCTGAGGTTTCATGGTCTGACAACGAATAAGATTCATCCAGACCTTGTTGATTAAAGTTTTATGGCCATCTCCGGCCTTGCTCCGGCAAGCCATGTCTGTTTTGAACCTGGCTTCGACCCCTCCTGCTTAGATCAACAACTATCCAAGCCTTTCTCACTGTTTGGGTTCCTCTGAAACCCTAGCTTTTGAGGTTCTTCTATTTTTCTTTAGATCTGTTCTAGATCCGTGTTTTACCTAAACTTTTAAACAATTTCTTGATATTTCTTTCAAAAGTTATGCTTTCAAAACCTTTATATTTTTTCGATTTAGGGTTTTTCTTTTTTTGTGTTTTTTATATATTCTCTACTGTGTTCATTATATGTTTCTCTATTGTGTTCTTTATATGTTTCTCTACTATGTTCTTTATATGTTTCTCTACTGTGTTCTAGTTAAGCTTCTTCTAATATGCTTCTTAATATGCTTCTCCTACTGTTCTTATTAGTTTCTTCCATTAGGTTTCTTATCAGTTCTTCTACTATGTTTCTTTCAGTTCCTCTACTGTGTTTCACATGTTGTTCTTTTACTATGCTTCTCATGAGTTCCTGCTACTGAAAGAGCATGTTAAAGGACTCAGTTCCTTTCTGAGACCTCTGAACCTATTTCGATTAGTATCTTTTTCCTTAATTACTTGTCCTCTCATCTCTGCATTCGATTGATGGTAAAACCCTAGAATTTTGGGGTTCATCCGAGTTTGAGAACATTGGATATGTGATTTGCTTGTTCTTCATCTTTGAAATTGTCTGATTTCAGAAACCCTAACTATTTTGAGTTTCTGAATTTGTTTCATTTGTTGCTCAACTGAGTCTTGAAATCTTTGTTTCAACCTCTATTTCTTTAAGCGATCCTGATTCTCTACTATACTCTTCAAAGGTCTTTACACTGGACCTTTTGTATGCTATATGATCCTATCTCTCTTCTACATTGCAGACCTATGTGACTATCATGATCCTATAGTCTATTATCTACTGATTTTGCAATGACATGATATTTTCTTTCATTTTCCTAAATTCAGATTAGCATGTTTGTGTGCTCTTTATATATGCTGAACTTCCCTCTAAAATGACTTTCAATTTTGATTAATTTTTGACTTCCTTTTGTATAGGTTTGATTGATTTCTTTCCTTGTTTGCTGATTTTCCTGGGACTCGATTTAAGTTAAAAACTTTCCTCAGCTTTTCTGACTTGGTTTATTCATGGACCAGTGATTACACAATCTCTGATCCTTGATTTACTTACTACTAATTTATTTTTCTTACCTTACTTATGTAACCGTGTATTTCAAAGCTCTGCCCTTAAGTAATTTCTTATGTATTTACCCCTAGTTTCCTACATGGCACAAGATGCTTGTTTGATCTCTTTCCTTAAATAACCTTCTTGCTCATTACCGTCTAAGTCTGAATTCCTTAATTAAAGGAAGTCTTGTACTGATTGATCTTAATTGATACCCAGTTCCTTAATTATTTTCTTACCTTATTTCTGCATGTTTTTCCACACTATAAGTACACGACTCTTTCCTTAACAAATTCATCACTGGTAGTCTTTCAAAACCTATGCTTACACTCAAAAGTATTCTCTCTTGTTTGTTTATACTGTGGCCGGTTACAAGACTTATTGCTTGCTTTCTCTCTATTTGTTTCTTTGAAACTGGTATGTCCTGATTTAATTTTTAGCACCACAACAATGTATTTATTTACTGCTTATGTATAGTTCAACACTCATTCTAGCACACTGATTTCTTTCTGCCTGTTCTACAATGAATCCAAAACCCCTATCCCCCATATGTGTTTAAGCTATGGTTTGAGGCATGGCAATACTACAAGTTATTGTCCATGAATCAAATTTGATCCCCTGGGATCCTAGCCTCTAATAGCATGTGTTCTGACAGGCTTATAGGTATGCTAGCACTTTCCATTGTTGGGCATGCCTAGAGTCTGCCCTTGCCTAAGCAATAGGCTCTTTACAATCTCCCTATTCCCCTGAAACCCTTGTGTGTACTTATTTGTAGTTGGTTCCCTCTCATTTTATCTTTTAGCATTCTGATCTGCACTTGCACACTTTCTTAGACTTTAAGTTCTGCCTCCCCCCCCCCCCACTTGTGAGTCTTGCCTTGGGACCCCTTGAGTTTCCTCTGAACTTGGACACTTGAGGGCTGGCCTTTCTACACTGCACTTGTGTGATGACCTGACCCATCGTCTCATGAGTTACAACTCTGTTTCCCTATTTTCTGCTTCTTTATGCTTCATTATCAGTGTATTGTGTGATCGAGTTGGTTTGGATTGATTTTAGAAGGAAACGAGATACTTAGTCTCTTTAAGGAAAGCTTAGTTTGGAAAAAGTCAACCGGACGCTGACTTATGTGTTAGAGGGCTCGAATACGAATTCTGATGACTCGGTTAGCTTCGGGGGATGATTTGTGACTTAGGAATGTGATCAAAAGTGATTTTGGAGGTCCAGTGTAGAATTAAGCTTGAATTGGCGAAGTTAGTATTTTGGCGATTTCTGAAAATTGTTGTAGCTTCATTATGTGATTTGGGATGTGCGTGCAAATTTCCAGGTCATTCGGAGGTGGTTTGGTTGGGTTTTTGATCAAATGCGTGTTTCAGAAGTTTTAGAAAGACTTAGGTTTGAATTCGATGTAATTTGGTGGTTTTGGTGATGTTTGAGGTGTTTTGATGATTGAAACAAGTTTGGATGAAGTTTTAGGAGGTGTTGGAACTTTTGGTTGAGGTCCCAGGGCCTCGAGGTGATTTTGGACTTAATTGAGATCAGAAAATTTATTGCTTCTGGTGTATTTGCACTTGCGGTTTGGGGACCGCAGGTGCGGTCTCACAGATGCGGAGGGGAGGTCGCAGGTGCGAGTTTTGGTTTAGGGAGCTGTTTCCGCAGATGCAGACGAGGAGCCGCATCTGCGAAGCTGCAGATGCGGAACTTTTGTCGCAGATGCGGGTTTAGGGGAAATGCTGGGAATAGCAGATGCGGATAGGGGACCGTACCTGCGGAGCCGCAGATGCGGCTATAGGACCGCATATGCGGTCAGGCTGGACTTAAGAAATTCCGCAGATGCGGAGGTAGGACAGTAAAAGCGGTACCGCATAAGCAGTTTTTGTCCGCAGAAGCGGTTATGACAGTGCAGAAATATTTAAGTTCTTCTTCGCAAATTTTGAAGTGTTTTTCATTTCTAACTTTGGACTTGGAGAATTGTGGGCTTTTGAAGAGGGATTTCGAGGAGCTTTGATAAGGTATGGATTTTTGGACCCAAAACACGATTCTATGGTGCTATTTCATGGATTGGGACTGAAAACTTAAGAAATTAATGGACAAAAATGGTGGTTTAGGGTTTGAACTTAAGAGAGCAAGAATTGGGATTTGATGGGTCATTTGGACTCCGATTTGGTATCCTTTATATGCATAGACTCGTGGCGAGATAAGGAACCCGTTGGTGTAAGAATTTTCGAGTTTCGAGAAGTGGGCCCGGGGCTCGGGTTTTGCTAATTTCGGGATTTTTGATATGTTTTGATTATTTTCGCTTGGGTTTTGTTCCCTTAGCCTATTGTATTGTATTCGTTGCGGTTTTGGTCAGATTCAATGCGCGAGGAAGCCGATTTGAAAGGCAAGGGCATAGCGAGCTAGAGTTTTGGCTGGCTTAAGGTGAGTAATAGATGTAAATGATGTCCTGAGGGTTTGAAACCCCGGATTTGCACAACGTTGTGCTATACTGAGGTGACTTGCACACCGATAGCGAGCATGGGGTAGAGCACCGTTGGGGATTGTGACTTGGTCCATCCCGATTGATGAATTTACTGCGTATTTGACTGAAATTTACTTGTTATCATCATATTTGGGCTTTGTGCCAACTGTTTGAACCCTTCGGTGATTGCTACTACTGGCTTCTCACCATTTTGACACATTATTTGAATTCAGTCCTACTATTTAATGCTGTTATACAAATTCAGCCACTTTTAACTAGATTTGAAAAAAAATTAAATGATATTTCTAATGATGTTTTGGCTGAGAATTGTTATATTATTGTACCCCGAGGGGCTTATATGATTTTTGGACTGAGTATGGGATCGGAATGCGGGCCGTAGTAGTATTATATTGATATTGATATGAGGCCAAAGGCCTAGTTGATGCCACGGGATGGCTTGATATTGTGCTTGGGCCGTAGGGGCCCCTCCCGGAGTCTGCATACCCCCAGTGAGCGTCGTCGACGATAAATAAATGGATCGGGCTGCATGCCGCAGCGGGTACTAGAGGGTACTATGTTATGTGCTAATTATCTTTATATAGTTGTCGCTTAATTGCTTATCTGCCATAGCATTTATACATTTTGATTTCATTGATTTATTGATTCCATTTTACTTGATTTAACTGCTGCAGTATAGATAAATTTGTGCTTTTCCATGATTTCTTATTCTCAATCTTTATTTATGTTTATTACTCACTGGGTCGGAGTACTCACATTACTCCCTGCACATTGCATGCAGATCTAGGTGCTTCTGAGGCTAAGTGAGGACTTTTCTGCTGAGCAGCACATTCCCGGGAGCATCGAGGTAGCTGCAATGGCGTCCGCAGCCCTGATCTCTCCCTTCCATCTTTCATTTTTATTTCGTATTCCCTAGAATTCTTTGCATTAGGTTGATAAACCTGTATTAGAGGCTCAGACTTGTTACACCGGATCTTTGTGGGCTATGTAGTAAGTTTTTATTTGATATTCCGCATGTTAAACTCTTATTTCAGACTTCTAGTATTATGACTTGGTTAATAGTCTATGTTAATTGAAAATGAACTGTATAAGGTACTGGGTTAAGGATGTTATTTGGTCGGGCTTGCCTAGCATTGTGTTAGGCGCCATCACGGCCGGAGTTAGGGTCGTGACAAGTTGGTATCAGAGCCTAGTTTAGTTGGTCTCGCAAGTCATGAGCCGGTTTAGTAGAGTCTCGCAGATCGGTACGTAGACGTCTGTATTTATCCTCAAGAGGCTGCATAACCTTTAGGAAAACTTCACATTCTTCAAATTCTTGTCGTGCGGCTTTGTTGAACTGAGAACTAAACTTCTATTATTCTATTCTCTCACAGATGGTGAGTACACAAGCTACCAGACATGGTGGACGACCACCAGTACCACCCACTGAGGCCACCAGAGGCTGTGGACGCGGTCGTGGTCGTGGTAGAGGTAGAGCAGCTGGGTCAACACCTGCTCATCCACTAGTTGCCCCAGCTCAGGATCAGGCACCAGCTGTGGACACTCCAGCATCACCTGTTTAGGCACCAGCTGTGCCTATCGTGATTCCGGGTCTTCAAGAGGCCTTGGCAAAGATCTTATCAGTTTGTACTGGCCTGGCTCAGGCAGTTTCAGCCACCACAGCAGCAACTACTTCACAGGCCGGGGAAGGCAATCAGACCCCCGTTGCTCGCACACCTGAGTAGGTAGTGCAGGGATTTTAGACGCCGAGAGTACCTCCAGCTCAGCCGGTTGCACCAGTTTAGGACTTCGTGGTTCCAGCTATGCCAGACGATGAGCAACGTTATCTTGAGAGGTTTGGTAGACTCCAGCCTCCGACATTTAGTGGTGCTGAGAGCGAGGATGCCCAGGGTTTTCTTGACAAGTGTCAACGCATGCTCCGTATAGTAGGGATTATAAAGTCGAGTGGTATGGCATTTACCACCTTCCAATTCTCGGCGGCTGCTTTTAATTGGTGGGAGGATTTTGAGAGGCATAGGCCTGTCGGTGCAGCACCCCTTTCCTGGCAGCAGTTCTACGCTCTTTTCCTGGAGAAGTTTGTACCTCAGTCCCACAGAGAGGAGCTGCGTAGGCAGTTTGAGTGCTTGATGTATGGGGATATGACTGTAACTTAGTACGAAATGAGGTTTTCACAGTTGGCCCGTCATGCTATTTGGATGATTCTGTCGGATCGTGAGAGGATCATGAGATTTATGGATGGACTTAACTACCATCTCCGTATTCTAATGACTAGAGAGAGAGTATTGGGTGGTACGTTTGAGGAGGTGGTGGTTATCACTCGTGAGATCGAGTCAGTTCGCCGTCGAGAGCGAGAGGAGAGGGAGGCCAAAAGTACTCGTGGATCGGGCAGTTACAGTGGTGCTCCTTCGAGGGGCCAGTTCTAGCATGGTAGAGGTCGTTCTTTCAGGCCTGCTCAGTCGGCCCGTCCAGAGTATCGTGGGGCATCTTCAGGCTGTGGTCATCATGGGTCTCAGTAGGTTCAGTATTCACTCAGCGCTCTCGCAGCTCAAAGTTCATCTTATGCCCCATCAGCTCAGGGTTCTTCTGCACCGAGTGCATCTGCTAGTCACTCTGTTGTGATGGGTTCCCTTCAGTCCCCATCTCTAGCACCGGGCAGTTGTTATGAGTGCAGAGAGTTTGGTCACATAAGGAGGCAGTACCCTCGACTTCGTGGCAGTCAGTCTCAGCAGAGGGATCAACCCTCGACTTTTGTACCAGTTACTTCATCACCTGCCCAGCCAGCCAGGGGTCGCCCCATAGGTGGAGGTCGATCAGGCGGCGGCCAGACTCATTTTTATGCTATTCCAGGCAGGACAGATGCCATTGCTTCGGACGCTGTCATTATAGGTATTGTTTCAATCTGCCACAAAGATTCCTCTATATTGTTTGATCCCGGTTCCACCTATTCATATGTGTCTTCATATTTTGCTTGTTATTTGGGTACGCCCCGGGAGTCTCTTTCTTTACCTGTTCATGTGTCTACCCCGGTGGGCGATATTGTTATTGTTGACCATGTGTACCGGTCATGTGTAGTGATTATTGGAGGTCTGGAGACCCGAGTTGATCTATTGTTATTGAGCATGGTGGACTTTGATGTTATTTTGGGCATGGATTGGTTATCTCTGTGTCATGCGATTCTAGACTATCATGCTAAGACAGTCACTTTGGCTATACTGGGTGTACCGCGGATCGAGTAGTGTGGTGTGACTTATTATATTCCGAGTAGAGTGATATCTTTCTTGAAGGCCTAGCATATAGTTGGGAAGGGTTGTTTGTCATATTTAGCTTTTGTATGGGATGTTGGAGCTGAACCTCCTAGCATTGATTCTGTTCCAGTTGTGAGGGATTTTCCCGGTGTATTTCCTGCAGACCTATCGATCATGCCACCGGACATGGATATTGATTTTGGTATTGATCTGGTGTTGGAAACTCAACCCATCTCTATTCTGCCATATCGTATGGCACCAGCGGAGTTGAAAGAATTGAAGGAGCAGCTTCAGGAACTCCTAGATAAGGGATTCATTCGACCTAGTGTGTCACCTTGGGGTGCGCCAGTTCTGGTTGTGAAGAAGAAGGATGGCACAATGAGAAGGTGCATCGATTATAGGTAATTGAACAAGGTAACAATTAAGAACAAGTGTCCCCTGCCTCGTATTGACGATTTATTTGACCAACTTCAGGGAGCGAGAGTGTTTTCCAAGATCGATCTTCGTTCGGGTTATCACCATTTGAAGATCGGGGATTCAGATATTCATAAGACTGCTTTCAGGACCTTATATGGTCACTATGAGTTTCTTGTCATGTCTTTCGAGATGACCAATACCCAACAGCGTTCATGCATTTGATGAACAATGTATCTCGGCCTTATCTGGCTTTGTTTGTTATTGTCTTCATTGATGATAATTTGGTGTACTCGCATAGTTAGAAGGAGCACGCAGAGCATTTGCGAGTTGTATTGAAGAGATTGAGGGAGGAGAGGCTTTATGCAAAGTTCTCCAAGTGTGAGTTTTGGCTCAGTTCAGTGGCTTTCTTGGGGCACGTGGTGTCCACCGAGGGTATTCAAGTTTATCTAAAGAAGATAGAGGCGGTTCAGAGTTGGCCTAAACCGTCCTCAGCCACAAAGATTCGTAGCTTTCTTGGGTAGGCAGGCTATTATTGCCAATTTTTTTTAGGGATTCTCAACCATTGCATCGCCTTTGACCAAGTTGACTCAGAAGGGTTCTTCATTTGTGTGGTCGGACGAGTGCAAGCAGAGTTTTCAGAAGCTCAAGACAGCTTTGACCACAGCTCCAGTATTAGTTTTACCATCAGCTTCGGGTTCATATACCGTATATTGTGATGCTTTGCGAGTTGGGATTGGCTGTGTATTGATGTAGGAGGGTAGAGTTATTGGTTATGCTTCTCGTCAGTTGAAACCCCATGAGAAGAATAACCCTGTCCATGATTTGGAGATGGCTGCCATAGTTCATGTATTAAAAATTTGGAGGCATTACTTATATGGCATATCTTGTGAGGTATTCACTGATTATCGCAGTCTTCAACATTTGTTCAAGCAAAAGGATCTTAATTTGAGGTAGCTGATATGGCTAGAGTTGCTTAAGGACTATGATATTACTATTTTGTATCATCCGGAGAAGGCCAATATAGTGGCTGATGCTTTAAGCCGAAAGGCAGTGAGTATGGGGAGCTTGGCGTACATTCCAGTTGAGGAGAGGCCATTTGCAGTTGATGTTCAGGCCTTGGCCAGTCGGTTTGTGAGACTAGATATTTCGGAGCCTAGTCGGGTGTTGGCTTGTGTAGTTTCTCGGTCTTCATTGTATGATCGCATCAGAGAGTACTAGTATGATGATCCGCATTTGCTTGTCCTTAAGGACAGGGTTCAGCATGATGATGCCAGAGACGTGACCATTGGTGATGATGGTGTGTTGAGGATGCGGGGCCGGATTTGTGTGCCTAATGTGGATGGGCTCCATGCGTTGATATTGAAATAGGACCATAGCTCGCGGTATTCCATTCATCCGGGTGCCGCGAAGATGTATCAGGATCTTAGATAGCACTATTGGTGGCGGAGGATGAATAGAGATATTGTGGAGTTTGTAGCTCGGTGTCTCAATTGTCAGTAGGTGAAATATGAGCATCAGAGCCCAGGTGGCTTGCATCAGTAGATGGTTATTCCTGAGTGGAAGTGGGAGAGGATCACTATGGATTTTGTTACCTGACTCCCTCGAACTTTGAAGAAATTTGATGCTATTTGTGTGATTGTAGACAGGCTGACCAAGTCTGTGCACTTCATTCCTATTTGTACTACTTATTCTTTTGAGCATCTGGCAGAGATTTATATTCAGGAGATTTTTCGGTTGCATGGTGTCCCAGTTTCCATAATATCAAATCGGGGCACTTAGTTTACCTCTCAGTTTTGGCAAACGGTTTAGCAAGAGTTGGGTACTCAGGTGCAGTTGAGCACAGCCTTTCACCCTCAGTCGGACAGGTAGTCCGAGCGCACTATTCAGATACTAAAGGATATGTTACGCGCCTGTTTTATGGACTTCGGAGGGTCATGGGATTGGTTACTACCACTTGCAGAGTTTGCATACAACAATAGCTACAAGTCGAGCATTCAGATGGCTCCGCATAAGGACTTGTATGGGAGGCACTGTAGATCTCCAGTTAGTTGGTTCGAACCCAGTGAAGCCATGCTATTGGGGTCAGATTTGGTCCAGGATGCATTAGAGAAGGTGAAGGTGATTCAGGAGAGACTCCGTACAGCGCAGTCGAGACAGAAGAGTTATGCGGACAGGAAGGTTCGAGATGTATCCTACATGGTCGGTGAGAAGGTCCCGTTGAAGGTTTCACCCACAAAAGGTGTTATGAGATTCGGAAAGAAGGGGAAGTTGAGTCCGCACTTTTTTGGGACGCGGTTTGTTGGGCCTTTTGAGGTACTTCGGAGGATTGGGGAGGTGGTTTATGAGCTTTCCTTTCCACCTAGCCTGCCGAGCGTGCATCTAGTTTTCATGTTTCTATGCTCCGAAAATATAATGGAGACCCGTCCCATGTTCTGGATTTCAGTACGGCTCAGTTGGAGGGTGACTTGAATTATGATGTAGAGCCAGCAGCCATTTTAGATCGTTAGGTTCGAAAGTTGAGGTCAAAGGATGTTGCTTCGGTGAAGGTGCAGTGGAGAGGTCGGCCCATGGAGGAGGCTACCTGGGAGATCGAGCAGGAGATGCGGAGCAAATACCCTCACCTATTTGAGGCTTCAGGTATGTTTCTTGACTCGCTCGACGACGAGCATTTGTTTAAGTTGAGGAAGATGTGACGACCCGACACGTCGTCTCATGAGTTACCGCTCCGTTTCCCCCATTTTCTGCTTCTTTATGCTCATTATCAGTGTCTTGTGTGATCGAGTTGGTTTGGATTTATTGTAGAAGGAAATGAGACACTTAGTCTCTTTATGGAAAGCTTAGTTTGGAAAAAGTCAACCGGATATTGACTTATGTGTTAGAGGGCTCGGATATGAATTTCGATGATTCGGTTAGCTTCGGGGAATGATTTGTGACTAGGAGTGTGATCGGAAGTGATTTTTGAGGTCTGGTATATAATTAAGCTTGAATTGGCGAAGTTAGTATTTTGGCGATTTCTGGTTGATAGGTGAGATTTTGATTCGAGGTTCGGAATGGGATTCCGATAGTTGCTGTAGCTTCGTTATGTGATTTGGGATGTGCGTGCAAAATTTCAGGTATTTCGGAGGTGGTTTGGTTGGGTTTTTTATCAAATTCATGTTTCAGAAGTTTTAGAAGGACTTAGGGTTGAATTCGATGTAATTTGGTGGTTTTGGTGATGTTTGAGGTGTTTTGATGATTGGAACAAGTTTGGATGAAGTTTTAGGAGGTGTTGGAACTTTTGATTGAGGACCCGGGGGCCTCGGGGTGATTTCGGATGGCTAACGGGAAGATTCTGGACTTAATTGAGATCAGAAAATTGCTGCTTCTGGTGTTTTCGCACCTGCGGTTTGGGACCGCAGGTGCGGTCTCGCAGATGTGGAGGGGAGGTCGCTGGTGCGAGATTTGGTTTGGGGAGCTGTTTCCGCAAGTGCGGATGAGGAGTCGCATCTACGAAGCCGCAGATGCGGAACTTTTGTCGCAGATGCGGGTTTAGGGGAAATGCTGGGAATTGCAGATGCAGATAGGGCACCGCACCTGCGGAGCCGCAAATGTGGCTATAGGACCACAGATGCGGTCAGGCTGTACTTAAGAAATTCCGTAGATGCGGAGGTAGGACCGCAGAAGCGGTTATGACTAGGCAGAAATATTTAAGTTCTTCTTCGCGAATTTTGAAGGGTTTTTCATTTCTAACTTCGGACTTGGAGAATTGTGGGCGATTTTGAAGAGGGATTTCGAGGAGCTTCGATAAGGTATGGATTTTTGGACCCAAAACACGATTCTATGGTGCTATTTCATGGATTAGAACTGAAAACTTAAGAAATTAATGGACAAAAATGGTGGTTTAAGGTTTGAACTTAAGAGAGCAAGAATTGGGATTTGAGGGGTCATTTGGACTCCGATTTTGGTGTCCTTTATATGCATAGACTCGTGGTAAGATAAGGAACTCGTTGGTGTAAGAATTTTCGAGTTTCGAGAAGTGGGCCCGGGGCTCGGGTTTTGCTAATTTTGGGATTTTTGATATTTTTTGATTGTTTTCGCTTGGGTTTTGTTCCCTTAGCCTATTGTAATGTATTCGTTGTAGTTTTGGTCAGATTTGATATGCGAGGAGGCCAATTTGAGAGGCAAGGGCGTAGCGAGATAGAGTTTTGGCCGGCTTGAGGTGAGTAATAGATGTAAATGATATCTTGAGGGTTTGAAACCCCGAATTTGCACATCGTAGTGCTATATTGAGGTGACTTGAACGCCGGATAGCGAGCGTGGGGTAGAGCACCGGTGGGAATTGTGACTTGGTCCGTCCCGATTGATGAATTTACTGCATATTTGACTAAAATTTACTTGTTATCATCATATTTGGGCTTTGTGCCAACTGTTTGAACCCTTTGGGGATTGCTACTACTGGCTCCTCACTATTTTGACACATTATTTGAACTCAGTCCTACTATTTAATACTGTTTTACAAATTCAGCCACTTTTAACCATATTTGAAAAAAAATTAAATGATATTTCTAATGATGTTTTGGCTGAGAATTGTTATATTATTGTGGCCCGAGGGGCTTATGCGATTTCTGGACTGAGTATGGGAACGGGTTGCGTGCCACAACAGTATTATATTGATATTGATACGAGGCCGAGGGCCTAGTTGATACCACAAGATGGATTTATATTGCTCTTGGGCCGTAAGGGGCCCCTCCCGGAGTCTGCACACCCCCAGTGAGCGCCGAGACGATAACTAAATGGATCGGGCTGCACGCCGCTGCGGGTACTTGAGGGTACCATATTATGTGCTAATTATCTTTATGTAGCTTTCCCTTAATTGCTTATCTGCCGTAGCATTTCTACATTTTGATTTCATTATTTTATTGATTCCATTTTACTTAACTACTGCAGTATAGATTACTTTGTGCTTTTCCATGATTTCTTATTCTCAGTCTTTTTTTATGTTTATTACTCACTAGGTCGGAGTACTCACATTACTCCCTGCACCTTGTGTGCAGATCTAGGTGCATCTGAGGCTGAGTGAGGACTTTTCTGCTGAGCAGCACATTCCTGGGAGCATCAAGGTAGCTGCAATGGCGTCCGTAGCCTTGATCTCTCCCTTCTATATTTCATTTTTATTTCGTATTCCCTTGAATGCTATGCATTAGGTTGATAAACCTGTATTAGAGGCTCAGACTTGTGACACCGGATCTTTATGGGCTATGTAGTAGGTTTTTATTTGATATTCCGCATGTTAAACTCTTATTTCAGACTTCTAGTATTATGACTTGGTTAATTATCTATGTTAGTTGAATATGAACTGTATAAGGAACTAGGTTAAGGATGTTATTTGCTCGGTCTTGCCTACCATTGTGTTGGGCGCCATCACGACCGGAGTTGGGGTCGTGACAACTTGTCTCAATATGATAATACATTTGGGTGTGAGCATTGCCCGGAGTTCCTTTGAGACTCTTAGGGAACTTTGACACACTCAAATGTGGACCCCCAAGGGATCGATCAGATTGATCATAGAAGGTGATGATCCAAAGAAGCCAATAGTCACCCTTCATCCGATTGTGGTCCAGATTCAGCCCTTCGGGGATGCCAAGGTAAACATGTCCATGCCACTTGAGTTCGAAGCACCATCCTCTGCAAAGATGTCGGCGCCGATTGAGGTCGAATTTATGTCACCAGCAAATGCACCTACACCCTTCGAAGTTGTTGTTTTACTGCCTAATGTGCATGCTTCATTCGGGGTAAAGATAGTCGCACCAATTCCACTGGCAATGTCGGTTGTAACACCATTCCATACAAATTCCATACCTTGGGACTACACAGCCGAGGCAAGAAAAAAAGGGAAGGACAAATTTGGGGAAGCCATTGCGGCACAGGGTATGCCGAGAACCGGTAGGGTTTATACCCTGGAACATTTGGTTGAGTCAAGAAAGTAGGCCTCTAGTCGGCCAACCATCACTCAAACCAGGCCCAATGATCTCTGGAGAAAGATACAAGCCAAGGAATACTCAGTCATTGATCAGCTGAACAAAACACCAGCACAAATTTCTATCCTTGCTTTGCTACAGAATTCCGATGCACACAAGAATGCCCTGTTAAGGGTGATGAGTGAGGCACATGTACCAAGCAACATCACCGGCGGAGAGATGGCTAACATGGTGGGCCAGGTATTGGAAAGTCACAAGATCACTTTTCATGAAGATGAGCTGCCACCATTGAGTCACAACAAGGCTTTGCACATCACCATGCAATGTGAAGATTATTTTATCACCAGAATCCTGATTGATGGAGGGTCCAGCCTTAACATTTGTCCGTTGGTAACAATCAGAATAGGGACTGCATGAGATCAAGGACGGGGCCATCAACGTCAAAGCTTTCGACGATTCCCAAAGGTCCACCATTGGGGAAATTAGCGTGTGTTGCAAATGGAGCCTACTTAGTTTGACGTTGATTTTAAAGTGATAGACGTGCCGGTGTCTTACAATCTATTGTTGGGACGATCATGGATTCATGCCGCTGGGGCCGTAGCGTCAACACTACATCAGGCAGTGAAGTTTGAGTGGAATCACCAAGAGGTGATCATTCACGGCGACGGTAGTAATCCTATATACAGTCGCCAGACCATCCCAGTAATAGGAGGCAAAAGAAAGATAGGTAGGGAGACTTATCACCACATCAAGCGAGTCAACACCGTTGATAAGGACAAATGCTGGGACAACAAAATTGAAAGCATATTGAACTGGACCGGATACGAACCTGGCAAGGGACTTGACAAGAACCTCCAAGGAATCGCTAAGCCCATCAAGCTCAAGAAACATGGCACCACCTTCGGATTGGGATATGAGTATACTTGGGAGGAATTTAACCATTGGTCGCCACCATGGCGCGGTCCTTACTATCCATTGGAGCAGCTAATACCATGCTTGGAGTAGACTTTCCAACCGGCCGAAGTTATCTATGGGTCAGAAGAAGAGGAAGCACTGGCAGCAGTGAGGAATTTGTTCCTGGAAGATAATGATATGGATTGTTGTGTCATTTTCTAGGAGGACGGGGAGGAAGGCCCTTCCATACAGGCAATAAGCAGAGGAGCATGCCTCAATAAGTGGACCATCAGAACCACCAGAGCCTGGCGAGCCTCGGGGTAGCAAGGCTGAAAAAGCATCATGCACTATCTTTTATTTTTACTGGTTGACTTTCCTTTCGCATTTTAAATTTCGCAATAAGATCTTCAATGTTCAAAATAGTTATGGAATTTATCAAAGCATTTCGATTTTCCTTATAAATCAACACTCTTATTGTTTTCTCTTATTACTTTACTTATATAGCATTACTATTACTTATCTTGATGAACCAATGACTGTGTAATGCAATGAGACAACACAACAAACAGACATAGATTCAGAGGAAAATGATATACCAGAAGAGATTGTTAAGGAAGTTGAGAATTTTGAAAACAGACCTAAGTCCAAACTGGACGAGACTGAGATTATTAACCTGGGAGATGCAGAAAATGTCAAAGAAACACGAATCAGCATTTCACTTATCACCGTTAGAAAAGGAAGAATACCCAGAATTTCTAAGAGAATATGAGGACATATTCGCCTGGTCGTACGATAACATGACTGGTCTAAGTACATCTATTGTGGCACACAAACTGCCAACTGATCTGACATGTCCACTGGTAAAGCAGAATCTCAGAAAATTCAAAACTGATATGAGTTTGAAAATCAAGGAAGAAGTCACCAAGCAGGTCAAAGCTAAATTTCTCAGGGTAGTTGAGTATCCAACATGGTTAGCTAACATTGTGCCAGTGCCAAAGAAGGACGGGAAGGTTAGAGGTTGTGTCGTCTCCCGGGATCTCAACCGGGCCAGTTTGAAAGACTTCCCTTTATTTGAACTACGTCTGACCTGATTCCCGTTTAAGAGGGGATACGTAGGTAGCCTTATGGCTTCGGTCACAATTCAATAAATTTTTCATTTCCCCCCGCAATTGGAAACTGGGGCAGAATTTTGAGGAGGACACTCAAAATTCTGAAGTAATTTCAGTCAATCATCGCAAGTAGCCGTCAGAAGCATCAACCTATTAAACTGGGGTAGAATTTTGAGGAGTATCCTCAAAATTCTGTAACAAGAGAGGTTGCAATGTCTTGATCCGCGTCACAGTCGTCGGTTCATCTAAAGTTATTTCTTAAATATACACTAACGTCATATTTTTTTACAAATTCATGCATGTTTATTATCGAAATTGCCTTGTTCAGCAACGCTACCCCCTGATGATATGTACCGTATCACCAGATCAAAGTC
This sequence comes from Nicotiana glauca, assembly GCA_026770625.1. NCBI lineage: Eukaryota > Viridiplantae > Streptophyta > Magnoliopsida > Solanales > Solanaceae > Nicotiana > Nicotiana glauca. The sequence continues at coordinate 95,290 of MU782719.1, read as the reverse complement.
GAACAGTTCAAACAAGGCCAGCGGGGATATGAACTAACCTCCCCTTGTAAAACTCATGATTTTTCTTTAGATATAGACACTTGGATTGCGAAAGCATCTGACATACTATACACTCATGAGACGAACGTTGTTCAGGACTATGACTCCCATAATTATTGCATTTACCAGCATTTGCTATCCATGCACATCGGTGATATTCCCTATACTGGAATGTTCCCTAGCAGTCACAATATCGCAACTTGCTATAAGCTAAGAAACTCTATTACCATTTGCCGTTTTATCTGCATTTTTTGCATTGCATAAGGCTGCCATTCTGCCTTCCAAGACTAAACACTATCTCCATCTGCACTTACTGCATTGCATAAGGCTACCATTCTTCCTTCCGAGACTAAACACTGTCTCTATCTGTATTTGTGCATTGCATAAGGCTACCATTCTGCCTTCTGAGACAAAACATTATCTCCATCTGCATTTTCTACATTGCATAAGGCTACCATTCTGCTTTCTGAGACTAAACACTGTCTCCATCTACATTTTCTGCATTGCATAAGGCTATCATTCTACCTTCCGAGACTAAACACTGTCTTTATCTGCATATCCTGCATTTCATAAGGCTACCTTTCTGCCTTTCGAGACTAAACACTGTCTCCATCTGCATTGCATGGCTAAAAGATCGCCACTTTATTTATGCTTGCATGGCTGAAAGAGCGCCACATTATTTACGCTTGCATGGCTGAACGATCGCCACTTTATTTACGCTTGCATGGCTGAATGATCGCCACTTTATTTACACTTGCATGGCTGAAAGATCGCCACTTTATTTACACTTGCATGGCTAAAAGATCGCCACTTTATTTATGCTTGCATGACTGAAAGATCGCCACCTACTGCATTTCATCGGCTGAAAGATCGCCAAATTATCTGAGGGCGTCATCGTTCAGAGGCATCATTCTCATAGCCCGAGAACGCCATGTCATGGCCTAAAGATCCCTTTAATCTTTTGCATATCATTATTCAAAGGCATCATGGTTCGGAGGCATCATTCTCATAGCCCGAGAGCATCATTTCATGGCCTGCGAATCCTTTATTATATGCTTCATGGCCCAGGACACCATGGTCTAAGGACGTCATCCTAACCTTCCAAAGACAGCATTCATGGTCCGACGGGAACTTGCATCATGTTTAAATTACGCACAATATATGCTTGTATTGCTTATTTGCAGGTAAACCGGCAAGCAACGGCATACACCGCCGATGGATCCCGAACTACATATGGCCTGATTCCTGCAAGACCATGGATATGTAGATAGCTCATAAACCAGAGCACAGCCAAACCTCTTCAAGTCATTTCATCCGGTCAAAATCGGTCATCATATCTTTACCCGACAACTCTTTCATTCTTCCCAAGTAAAGAGCGGCAGCTATTAATACCCAATTTTTCCCTGTATCTTTAAATATGCAAAATACCTTCAAAATAGCCTATATAGGCATATATAAGTATATCCCAAGGTTGAATTAATTTTTCTTAATTTTTCAAAGAAATTTTAATCAATTTACTGCCCTATTTTATCAAAGAAAACCCAATAATTGTCACCAAAATTATTATTTTTGGTGATTCATTTATTAGATTCTCATATTTATACTAAAATATAGCTAAAATATTTTTTACAAATTTATTTTAGTATTTTAAGGATAAAATTGCATAATTGCAACATTAGTCATTTTTAGGTTTAAATTCGTCTCATATTTATAAAATGGTATTTTATATTTTTAAATTGATAATTATATATTATAAATCATTTTAGTGCTTTCAATTAGTTTTCAGAAATTTATTTACTATTTTTTATAAATTAAATAGGGAAAAAATGGCTAATTAACTTTTAGCCAGTTTTGACCTTCTAATTTAGCCTAATTAGACCCAATACCCAACCCAAATTAAACCAACCCAAATACCCAAGCCCAATCCTAAATCTACCCCACCCAACCCGGATTAAATCTTGACCGTTGATCAATTTTGATCAACGGTCTAGATCCGCCCTTACCAAATTAAACCAAGTGACCCCCCAAGACCCCTCTCATTTCTTCACTCGTCTTTATCTCTCTTTCTCTGATTCTATCTAGAACCTTCTCCCTTCCCCTCCACTCCGATGAGTTTCACTCACCTTCTCTGGCTACCTCCTGGCCTGAATCTATGATGGTCTCACCACCTACCAGCCTTCCATGGTGCATACACGCTTGGTTGCTGAGGTTTCATGGTCTGACCACGAAGAAGCTTCATCCAGACCTTGTTGATTCAAGTTTTATGGCCATCTTCGGCCTTGCTCCAGCAAGCCATGTATGTTTCAAACATGGCTTCGACCCCTCCTACTTAGATCAACAACTATCCAAGCCTTTCTCACTGTTTGGGTTCTTGAGGTTCTTTTATTTTTCTATAGATCTGTTCTAGATCCATGTTTTCCCTAAACTTTTAAACGATTTATTGATATTTCTTTCAAAATTTATGCTTTCAAAACCTTTATATTTTTTCGATTTAGGGTTTTTTTTGTGTTCTTTATATGTTTCTCTATTGTGTTCTTTATATGTTTCTCTACTGTGTTCTTTATACATTTCTCTATTATGTTCTTTATATGTTTCTCTACTGTATTCTTTATATGTTTCTCTACTGTGTTCTAGTTAAGTTTCTTCTTAATATGTTTCTCCTACTGTTCTTATTAGTTTCTTCCATTAGGTTTCTTATCAGTTCTTCTACTATGTTTCTTTGAGTTCCTCATTTTGTTCTTTCACTATGCTTCTCATGAGTTCCTGCTATTGAAAGAGCATGTTAAAGGTCTCAGTTCCTTTCTAAGACCTCTGAACTTGTTTCGATTAGTATCTTTTTCCTTGATTACTTGTCCTCTCATCTCTGTACTCGATTGATGGTAAAACCCTAGAATTTGGGAGTTCATCCAAGTTTGAGAGCATTAGCTATGTGATATTCTTGTTCTTCATATTTGAAATTGTCTAATTTCAGAAACCCTAACTATTTCGAGTTTCTGAATTTGTTTCATCTGTTGCTCAACTAAGTCTTGAAATCTTTGTTTCAACCTCTATTTCTTTAAGCAATCGTGACTCTCCACTAAACTCTTCTAAGGTCTTTACACTGGACTTTTTGTATGCTATTTGATACTATCTCTCTTCTACATTGCTGACCTATATGACTACCATGATCCTATAGTCTATTATCTACTGATTTTGCAATGACATGACATTTTCTTTCTTTGCCCTAAATTTAGCTTAGCATGTTTGTGTGCTCTTTATATGTGCTGAACTTCCCTCTAAAATGGCTTTCAATTTTGATTAATTTTAGACTTCCTTTTGTATAGGTTTGATTGATTTCTTTCCTTGTTTGCTGATTTCCCTGGGACTCGATTTAAGTTAAAAACTTTCTTTAGCTTTTCTGACTTGGTTCGTTCATGGACTAGTGATTACAAAATCTCTGATCCTTGATTTACTGTCTACTAATTGATTTTTCTTACCTTATTTATGTAACCGTGTATTTCAAAGTTCTGCTCTTAAGTAATTTCTTATGTATTTACCCATAATTGCCTAGTTGGCACAACATGCTTGTTTGATCTCTTTCCTTAAATAACCTTCTTGCTCATTACCGTTTAAGTCTGAATTCCTTAACTGAAGAATGTTTTGTACTGAGTGATCTTAATTGATACCCAGTTCCTTAATTGTTTTCTTACCTTATTTCTGCCGATTTTTTCACACTATAAGTCACGACTCTTTCATTAACAAAATCATCACTGGTAGTCTTTCAAAACCTACACTTACACTCAAAAGTATTCTCTCTTGTTTGTTTATACTGTGGTCTATTACAAGACATGTTGCTTGCTTTCTCTTTATTTGTTTCTTTGAAACTGGTATGTCCTGATTTAAGTTTTAGCGCCACAACAATGTGTTTATTTACTATTTTTGTATCTTTGTTTAATTCTTATGTATAGTTCAACACTCATTCTAGCACACTGATTTCTTTCTGCCTGCTCTATTATAAATCCAAAACCCCTATCCCCCCTCCCCTTGTGTTTAAGATATGGTTTGAGGCATGGCAATACTGTAAGTTATTGTCCATGAATCAAATTTGATCCCATGGGATCCTAACCTCTAATAACATGTGTTCTGGCAGGCTTATGGGTGTGCTAGCACTCTCTATTACTGGGCATGCCTAGAGTCTGCCCTTGCCTAAGCAATAGGCTCTTTACAATCTCCTTATTCTCCTGAACCCCTTGTGTGTACTTATTTGTAGCTGGTTCCCTCTCCTTTTCCCTTTTAGCATTCTGATCTGCACTTGCACAGTTTCTTAGCCTTTAAGTTCTTCCCCCTCTTATGAGCCTTGCCTTGGAACCCTTTGAGTTCCCTCTGAACTTGGACACTTGAGGGTTGGCATTTCCATACTGCACTTTTCTCAATATGATAATACATTTGGGTGTGAGCATTGCCCGGAGTTCCTTTGAGACTCTTAGGGAACTTTGACACACTCAAATGGGAGAAAGGCTTTGGATCATGATCTCATGGAGTTGGTTTACCTCATATTTCAAACATGAAGTCTGAATCAGGCTCTCTTTGGTTGTACTTTTATTTTTTGATGTATTTTTACTTTATTCTGGGCTCTAATAATTTGTAATAAACTCTTATGGATGGTTAGTAAAAAGGGTGGGTAACTATGTATGCAAAAAGGGTAGATACCATTCCTATAGGTATTTTAAATCTACATGCATATAGAAATCATGCCTATAGGTCCTTCTGAATCATGTATATCCATTTTCATCAAGAAATCATGTTAATATGCCTTAAATAGTTTCAGCACTTAGATATCAGGCTCATAGGTTTTTTTAAAACAATTTGTGCACTTAGATATCATGTTCATAAGGTTATAAAATAATTTCTGCACTTAGATATCATGTTCATAGGTCTTAAACAATCAACTGCAATTAGATATCATGCTCATAGGTCTTAAACAAAATTCAGCACCTAGATATCATGTCCATAAGTTTAAAGCGAGTCTTCTGCATTTTACACCACGTTCAAAATCAACTACGCGTAGAAAGCATGCCTATTGGAACTCCTAATCAAATATGAGCCGCTTAATTCACATATGGAACTAAAATCAGTAACAACAGTACTTTTAGCTGTAGAACTTATAATCTTCGTTAAAAACTGGCCTTTCTTTTAACCTGACTACCCTTTTTTTAACCAGTATGTGTCCAGTTTATTTTTTAACCTTGTTATTCCGTTGCTTTCTGAATTCAATAGATATCATGCCTATAGGATCCTTGTCTAACACTTAGGCAAGCCTTAGGGTAAAGTTATAAATTAAATTTGTTTCTATTAATAACTACAACCAGCAGACAGACCTGATTTGGGCTTCTTATCTAAATTACGTAATAAATCGGTCCGCCTCAAGTTCTCTCATGTTTAGTATTTAATCAGACCTTAACTAGTATGTGTAAGTCATGATAATTACGTGCTTCTTTGTTAAAGGAGGTATATCTTAGATGTTGCTTGTTATATGCTTTCCCCAACTTGCAATACGTGTTTGTATGTCACCTTAAGAGTTTTTACCTTTGAAAACTACAAATAAGCCTAATATCCCTCCCCTCTTAGGATTAGTAGTTCTAAATGCCTTCGGGACTGATAGGATTGGGATGGGTAATAACATGCAATAAGTAAACGAGACCATTTCATGTTTTAATACCTTAATGGGATGGGAAGGGTAGATATGGATATGATGACCACGCGATAATGTCACGTGTAGCCCCTCGTTGAGGAGTGATTGCGGGCATTGTGTGGGTTGATCCATATTGTTAATAAACCTAGGACCCCCCTTCTCCTTATTTCTTTGTTTCTTTTAAAATTTCAAACTCTTTCTTTCAAGAAAATCAGTTTTCCTTTAGCTCTTTCCAACTTCGTTTATTTGTAAACCGTTATGTGAAAATCCCCTCTTATTTGAAGCTTTAGTTTCTTACATGTTTTTTGCGCCTAAATTCACAATAATAGTCTGGCCGGGAACCATACTGGTGGATTCTGAGGGGTGCTTAATACCTTCCCCTTAGAATAATTTCAAGCCCTTACCCAATCTCTGCTTACTCAAATCAAAACTCTCTTGGTGTCCTAATGCACCCTAATCATTAGGTGGCGACTCTTTGAATCAAACCAAATTCCCAAAAGGAATGAGTTATCCTCCCAAATTTCATAAATCCGATTTCGCAAGAAAAAGGGGGTGCGACACATATGTGTACTTACTCTTTGCGTGCACACCTGGAATGGTAATTGAAATCTAGATTATGACTGAGTTGTTTAAGAGACATGTTTAGGTACTCCATAGCCAAAACAAACAAGTATGGATACATAGGTCTGCTTGCCTTAAGCCCTTCTTAGCTTGGAATATTGAAGTCAGACCACTATTTATCAACAAGGAGTAACTAACTGTAGAGACACATGTCATAATACGTTCCACCACTCTCAATGGAATGCCATACTCCAGTAACACCATCTTAAAAAAACCCAATTCACTGAGTCCTGGGCTTTCCTTATATCTACTTTAACCATACATCTGGGGGACACACCTTTATGTGAATATTCCTTCACTAATTCATTAGCCACAATAACATTATCAAGTATATTCCTCCCCTCAAAAAATGTAGATTGAGTTGGTCCCACCAAATGATCAACTACCTTTTTCAATCTACCAGTCAGCACCATTGCTACCAGTTTTTATATGGTGGATAAATATGCAATAGGCCCGTAATCCTTTACATAAGTAGGATTAGCAACCTCAGAAACTAGGGTGATGGTGGTACAACTTACTTTTTTTAGCAGCTTGCCATTTTCAAAGAACTGCAGTATTGCATTTATAATATCCTCCCTTACAATCTCCCAGTACTCTTTGAAGAATTTTGCAGGGTAGTCATCTATACCCGGAGCTTTGTCATTTGGAAGTTCTTGTAGGAATTCTTCCCAAGTAACTGGTTGTAACAAATTAACAATTCCTACTGCTGTGCCAGTGACAAACAACGTCCATCTCTAACAATATTAAGATCAATACAAGGCATGACCTGGTCTGTCTCCCCAAGTAAGTGCTTGAAGAAAGATATAAATTCTTGTTGCACCATTGTTGGTTCAGATAATTGTGTGCCTTGTTCATTGTATATTGATAATATCCTATTTCTCGCTTGTCTTGCTTTTAGGTAGGCATGAAAATATTTAGTGTTTGAGTCTCCATAAGAAATCCATGTGGCTCTAGATTTCTGCCTTAGAATCTTCTCTTGTATCATCTCCCATTTTTTCAATTGTATGGCTACCTCTCTTTCCTCTTTGATCAGTTGATTGTTGAATAGATCTTGAGATAGCTCCTCCTGGATACTATGATTTCTTTGTTGCAATACCCTGATCTTCTTTTCTATAGTAGAAAACTCTTTATTCATGTTGTTGGCTATAGGCTCTAAGGATTTCAGCTTCCTCCAGATAACATACATGCTACAGCAGTAATTTGTTGCAGTGAACACTCCTTCACAGCGCTTTGAATGTATCTTTTCTAAGTAGAACATTAGTAATCTAAATGGTTTTTTCAACTTATGTCTAGAGACCCTAATTTTTCTTGTAATAGGGGTATAATCAGAGCATCCAGGATTGTGGTTGTCACACCTCCTTTTTCGGCTACCGCACCCCGTGAAGGGATGTAGTAAAGGGAGTTTTTTCAATTAAAGGACAATCGAAACGGGATTCGTTTATTAAGAGATTTAGAGTCGCCAGTTGGGAGATTTATGGTGTCTCAAGTCACCGGTTGAATCTCGAATCGAGGAAAGGTTTGACTCTATTTAACAGTCCACGAACCAGAAATCTAAGTAAGGAATTATGTTAACCCAGGAGAAGGTGTTAGGCATTCCCGAGTTCCGTGGTTCTAGCACGGTCGCTCAACTGTCATATTTGGCATACTTATCTGATTTTATAACATGCTTTAACTTATGTGCAAATTTTAACCTTTAACCGCTTTTAATATTATTATTATTATTTCAACAAAGAATTGCAACGTTATGAAAACGTATCTCGAACCACGTCACATCAATGTACCCGTGGTTATCGACACATTTCGACTCCGTTGAGCTTTGGATTTGGGTCACATAAATGTGCACCCAAGTTTAAGAAAGTAAATTATTAAAGGCGCGCCTAAAGCGACTAGCGCATCATTATTTTGAGTAAGGCCGTGAAATTTTGCTAAATGGCCCATCCCGAAATCTAAATAATCTTACAAACGCATATAGAGGTCCCCGAGGCTTATATATTTTTGTTTGTCGAGTCTCGTCTCATTCATTATTTAAAAAAAAAGAATTGCAACGTCATGAAAATGCATCTCGAACCACGTCACAATCAATGTACCCGTGATTATCGACATATTTCGACTTCGTTGAGATTTAGATTTGGGTCACATAAATGTGCACCCGAGTTTAAAAAAGTAAGATTATTAACACGTGCCTAAAAAGTCTAACGCGTTATTATTTTGGGGGAAGACCGTGCAATTTGCTAAATGGCCTATCCCGAAGTCTAAGTATTTTTTAATATATACATTTATGAGGGCCCCGCAATTTATGTGTTTTATTTGGCGAGGCTCGTCTCAATTTTTTATTAAAGGCAAACCTAAGAGCAACTAGGATTCTCTACTTTATTTGTCTCTAAATAAAAGAGAAATCCTAATTTATTCACTGAAATTATCCAGAATCGTTATAATCGGGCTACATGAAATGTACCCCCGAATTTTAGAATTTAAGCATTACAACTACGTTACGGGAACCATACCCATAGCCACTAACAAATCATGCCATCATTAAACCCAACTTCTATTAATTCAAAAATGAAAAATAGGACTTAACACTAGTAGTCATGATTTTTAACTCAACGTTCACATACTTATTACAATGAGAGTACACAATATACACGAGTACATATGTTGGGACAATTCACTAGATGTTAAATTGTACAATTATTAAACACAAATATATGCACGAAAATAAACATTCTTGTCAAAAAAAAAACTAAAACTCACAATATGTTTTCACATTTACTTTAAGCATATGCAGTAACTAACCATAAAATAAATATTTTAACAAAGAAAATATATTGTTGAAATACGTCCATATCGCATACTCTCATTCACATTGAACCATAATATAAGAAATAAACGAAATGAAACAAAGGATGAATAACAGTAACCTTCTAACCTCGACGGAAACCAACGGACAGAACCTCGACACCTCCGGAACTCGACGAACTCGAACGGAATCACAACCCAAGGAACGGAATACCACTGACTGAGCTACCTCGATGTGCGACTCGTGACAGTCACGGTATTGTTTAAATTACGTGATGAATATGAGCTTATGAATATGAGTCTTTACTGGTGCGCTCGTTAATGAAATGAAGCTGCCAGATTTTTAATCTCCTCCATTTTTGTCGTTTTCCAGCCCTCTCTCGTGCGTGTTTGTGCGTCGCAGGTGAAGTAAGGTCGTTGGCTGAGAGGTTAAGCTGACTGGTTCATTTGGAGTGTGGCTGGAGGCTGGCTGAACGTCACTGGTCGGAGACGAAGCAGCAGTGAGCTGCTGCGTCAATGGCGTGAGGGAGACGGGCTTCCAGGTGGTCGTTTGGCGGTAGAAACTGGTGGTATCGTGGGGGAGGTTTAGGATGGTTGTGAAGGTGGACGAAGCTGAAGTAGACTGGTTTGTTTGGGAGCTGGTGGCGAAGGACGACGAGCTGTGGTGAGGGAGATGGCGGCGGCGGCAGTAGGCTAGGGTTTAGCTAGGTTATCTATCTATGAGGAAGATGAAGCACAGTGCAAATGTATATATTGTGTGCGTGTGTAATTTTATGCCTGTGTTTTTGTGTTCCAGCATCCCCCTCCCTCAATGTGTCAAAAATGTGTTCAAAAAATTGTGAGAGACCAAGAGTGATGGGTCTCCATGTGGGTTAGGGGTTCAAGGGGTCTTATGTTGTGTGCATGTCCCCCACGTGTGTCCCCCCACGTGTGGTGGGCTCGGATTATTATGGGCTAGGTTTGAAAATTAGGCCTAAAAATGGGTAGTTTGAATCCAAATATTATTCTTTGTCCGGAACCGAGAATAAGAACACGATGTTATTTAATTAATCATACGTACGCAAAATAACTATCAAAATGAGACTAACAATTAAAACAAAACTATATTTTTTTTGTAATTTTCGTTTTAAATAAAGATAAAAATATAAAGTACTATTTTTGTATTTTTAAAAGATTAAAATGACTACAAAACATTAATAAAACTATTTTTGTAATTTTTGAAATTATATAAATATAAAAATATAAAGTACTATTTTTATATTTTTTTAAAGATTACAATGACTACAAACTATTAATGAAACTATTTTTGTAATTTTCGAAAAAATGAAGTACTATTTTTTTGTATTTTTCAAGTTTATGAGAAATACATAAACTAAAATTTATATATCTCTTTTTTTTTGTTATTTTTATTTTTGTGACGATAATAGAGTAAAAGAGTCAAAATTAGCTGAGATAGCTATATTAGGCCTAAACTAAATATTTTACGCTAAAAATATAAAAAAATCTTGGAGAGGGTCAAAAATCACACGTCTACAGCTGCCCCTCTTTGACTGGAAACACAAAGAGTTTTCAGACAAAGAACGACTAGACAGGTATTTTGACCCGACCCTTATTTGGAGGGACTAAAACTAAGAGAAAGGAAGAGAATGTGACCGAGCCCTGGTATCTGAGCTGCCTACATATCCTTGGCTATAAAGGAATCAGGCCACGTGTAGTTCA
>MU782719.1:35104-80003 GCA_026770625.1 Nicotiana glauca | reverse complement strand
ATTCCTCCGTTATACGGGCGGGCTCCCGACTTCAAAACTTGAAATTTAAAGACTGAAATGTATTTCTCTCAGGTGAAAGTTTCAACATACTGAGATTTTGATATCTTAGGAGATAATTCATCAAACTAAGATTTTGACTCTAGGAGATAATTCATCATACTAGGTATAAATTTATGTGATCTCAGGAGAAAGATTCATCAGACTGAGATTTTGATATCTTAGGAGAAAAATTTATCAGACTAAGATTTTGACTTGACTCTAGGAGATAATTTATCAGATTAGATCTAAATTTATGTGATCTCAGGAGAAAGATTTATCAGACTGAGATGTTTATCATCTTAGGAGAAACCATTCATCAGACTAAGATTTTTTCATCTTAGGAGAAACCTTGCACTGCTTTGTTCCTGTTACATACAAAGAAAAATTTTGTTAGTTTTTGAAAATGATGGTCGGTTGTGACCTTCTTTGTGGGGATGATTTCCTCCTTCCCTTAATACTTTGTGTTATCTTCTTTCTTCCTCAAATGGGTACCTGACTTTCAACAAAATAGAAAGGTAACGCCTCCGTTCTACGTGCGGGCTCCCGACTTCAATAATTTAACGAAAAGTAACGTCTCTGTTCTACGGGTGGGCTCCCGATTTCAACAACTTAAAAACTGCACTGCGTTGCCATTGTTCCTCTTTGCAACCATTTCCTTCTTACTTAAATTATCTTTCTTCCAGAACTGCTTCCCTCAAACTCGTTTCGTCTTCCCTCGGATGTTGGGGATAACACTGCTGGGGAATTATTTACTTACCTGCTGGGGATAAAAATACTGGGAGAATCTCCTTTCTTCCCATTCTTCTTTTTTTTTTTTTCAAAACTACTTTCTTCAAATTTTCTCTCAACACTACTGGGGATAAAAAATGTTATCAGCTGGGGATAACACTGGTGGAGGAATTTTATTCCTTCAAAATCGGTGCTTCATTCTTCTGGAAGCTGCTGGGGATGGCACTGGCTTTTGCTCTTTCTGAACACCAGTTTCGTGCATTTGTTCTGTCCGCTGGGAGTACAACTCCTTTCATTAAAATTTGTTATTTTCTTTCTTTCAGCACCGCTGGGGATAATACTGGTTCAAAGACCACTTCCCTTAACTGGTGTTATCTTTTTTTCCTTCCCCAAGTGGATACCTGTCTTCCAGAAAATTTTCCAAATGAAAGGAAAATTTTCTGCCCCAGTTTGATAATCTTCAACGTGGCATGCCTTTCCATCAGTGCCATTTCCTTTTCCTGCTTTAAATCAAAGAAAATCTGTTAGTTTAAAATGCGGTGGTTGGTTGTGATGCTCCTGCTGGAGATGGTTCTCCTCCTCTTTCCCTGCTCTGCGTTTCATTGTCAAAATTTGCTGCGGATGTTATTATTTGCTGGGGATGATATTCCTGTTGGGGATAGTTTTTCCCTTTATTGCTTCCCCGCCCTCCTTGACGACTCTTTATTCACAAGCCTTTCATCGTTGTTTTCCACTGGTATCCTTGCCACCCAAATTCCTATGATAGTGACCCTGCTTGAGGATCTTGCATGTTTTACTGATGAACCATTTTCTTCGTTCATCCTTGTCACTGGAAATACCTTTTCGGCTGGGGATATCCCCCTTCTTTTGTGGCATATATAGGGAACGGGCATTTCCCCGTCCTTCGAGTCTCATTGGCTTTGGCCTTGAGGTCATTAACCTTTGCTTTTTGCTGGAGATATCCTCCTTGACACTGATCCATCCCTTTGTCAATTTCCTCTTGCTGGGGAATATCCTCTTGGACACTAGCCTTGCGCTTATTCCCTCCTGACTTATACCACTTGGGTGTACCGATCAGATTTCGTCTTGCATAATTGGAAAGCTGATGGCAAATTTTGAAGTCATTTCTAACTTGTTCTGACCAAACAGACTCTACTAGGGAATTTGTTTTTGATGAAAGGAGAAAGATAAAAAGGAACAGAATAAANGTCAATCATCTTTCAAGATCTTCATTTGGTGATTACCCATCTGATTCTCACCCTTATTTGACTTGTAGTGCCCGAAGTTTTTCACTATCGAGCCTCTCTCATTTTGGTTTTCTCTCAGCTTACAATCGCCTCATGGTGCCTGTGAAGGTTTTCATCGGTAAGACTCTCTCATTTGTATCACTTTTTAAGCTGAGGATTAGGGTGTTACCGCTAAGACTCTCTCATATTTATTTTCTGCTGGAGGTCAGAGTCTTTTCTGTTGGGAATCACAGTGTTGTGTTCTGATAAGACTTCTCTCATTTGCCTGACTTGGCATCTTTTGCAGACTGATCGGAAGGTCTTTCTTTGGACCGTAATGTGGGATTTGGGATAGGCTAGAAATAAAAGGGTATAAAAGGCTCAAAATAAATCAACTTGGGTTTAAAATTACAACCTTTGGAATTAGATTTATTTATAATAAACACAACTTTTGCCCCAGTTTCTTGCTTGGGGATTTTTGATTTTTTGTTAAACTATGACCGAGATGTGAAGCGCCTACGTATCCTCTTTGAGGAATCAGGTCAAACGTAGTTCCCAATTCCTCGTTGTTCTAATTTTCCTTTTCATTTTTTATTTTCTCTTTCTTTTGTTGTTTTTGTTGTTTTCTTTTTCTTTCTTTTTTCTTTATCTTCCACGTTTGTGTTTATAATTTTTTGCTATTGATTCCGAAGGAGGGGTATGAAAGAAATCAGATAAGGCTCATAGGGTTAAAGAAGGATAAGGTGTTTGGATAGCAGAACAAAATGCCTCCGTCATTCCAATCTTCAAAACATACCAAGTGCAAACAACACGATTAGCATTCGCCATATTTTTAAAGCACTGTTCGGAAACACTCTTATTTTCATTATGATGAACGACCCCATGTCAATTTGGCCAGCTTGCCTTTACGGTTTTTTTTTTGCTTGCCCCAGTTTCACATGACTCGGGCTCCAAATAATCTCAAACTGTTCTTATTTCCTTTAAATGTCCCGATCACCTCCCAATGACTTTACGATTAACTTTTAAGATTAGGCCAAAATTATGCGCCCATGTCATGTCACTAGAGTTGACGGAAAAATGGACTATAAAGAGGAAAGACTTAAATCAAAGAAAAATGACTAGAAATAACAAAAGACAGAGAATTGCATTAGATAGTGAAACGGTTCAAACAACACGACAAACATAATAAACTGGGGTAAGACCCTGTGAACAAACCTAGACAACACTAAACGAGATACTACGACCAAACGGAACTAGGCAAAATCAAAAGATCGAAGGGTTTGATTTACAAGACGATATCTGGATTACAATCTTGAAATAACCCGGACAATAGAAATGACAACAAAATAAGCCACCAAGATTCCCTTTTACATGACTCCCCAATTGATAAGCCTGACCTTTAGTCACAAATATGATTATCAGAATCACTATAGCCTTCTCCCATTTCAGTCGGCAAATTCCCGAGTGGATTTCATATCCCATGTCACCAGGTATCACCGCCAGAAAGTGTGTATCATCATGTGCAGGTAGAGGATTCCGCGCAATATTCTGGGTGTCACTGTCTTGGATCACAATTAGGTTTTCCTGGATCTTGTGTTTCCGGCTCACCACAAACCAACCACCTCAATTTTCTCAACAATTCAAAACAAAATATGTTAGAATGGACTCAGTCGGTCCCCATTATTAACAACATCTTTTTTTTTCGTGGACTCAGTCAGTCCGTATTATTATCAAAACTTTGCACTATTATTTTTTTTTGTGGACTCAGTCAGTCCTTATTATTATCAACATTTTTTCTCTGTTTTCATTTCATCATTTTACTTTTTTCTTTTTCCTTTTTTTTGTTGTGGTCGAATCTTATGGAGATTGCCTACGTATCATGACCCCGCATGAATTAGACCTTGCGTAGTTCGCGCAGATACACGGTAAATAACAACAAAATATTTTTTTTTCATTTTTATAATACAACAAACTTGATAATACAAGTTTAAAAGCTGATCATACTTAACAGACTTTGACGAAAAGACAACCTACAGACTCGAAAATCAAATACCACATGATCTAATCAAAAGAAATACAAATTAAAAAAACAGACTGGCAGATTCCTTCCCTGTTTGTCAATTTCAACCAACTGGCTATTTCTGCAAACGTGGCCCCTTCCCAATTTCACATGAATTTTGAGGCCGGGGAGGATTTTTTTATGACGCTTTACAAACTTCTCCGTTCTTTTACGAACATAGCCTTCCGACAATTGAAAGATACTCTAAGGCTATCTCGGCAAGAACGGTTTAATACACTGTCGAAGCTGGCTCAGCTTATTTTGACCAAAAATCCAAACGGCATTCACTTGCCCATTGGCTCTCTTTTTCCTTGTATTTTAAATTAAAACAAAAATCGGGTTTTGCAAACACGACCTTTCATCATCTCGAGGATGAAGATTTTAAGGCTGTGTAGGCCAACCGACCAAATTTTAAGGCTGGTGGCTGTTTATGCAAAGTCAGCCTTCCGGCGTCCCTTTCGGGAACATTCGGCTATTTCTGGTAAAAACAGCATCACCGACTTATTTATGACTATTTTTCTTGTTTTTTTCAAAAATAGCAAACCTGATATTGCAAACACGGCCTTTCAGCGCCTCGGGGACGAAGATTTTAAGGCTGTGTGGGTCAACGGCCAAAATCTAAAAATGACCCAAAAGTGGTTGTTTATGCAAAGTCAGCCTTCCAGCGTCCCTTTCGGGAACATTCGGCTATTTTTTGATAAAACGGCATTACCCGACTTACTTAAGACTCTTTTTTCTTGTTTTTCAAAGTAAAACCCGATATTGCAAACACGGCCTTTTAGCGCCTCGGGGACGAAGATTTTAAGGTTGTGAGGGTCAAAAATCAAAACCTGACCCAAAGCGGTCGTTCATGCAAAGTTAGCCTTCTGGCATCCCTTTCAGGAACATTCGGCTATATTTGATAAGAATGGCATCACCCGACTTATTTACAACAAAATTAAAATTTTGGTATTTTTGGCTATTTTTTGCAAAAGGGGAGGTTGGACCCGATGAGGGTTGCCTACGTATCTCACATCCGGTGAGAATCAAATCAGCGTAGTTCTACCAAGGAAAATGGACTAAACTTGAAAATAAGACTCTTCTATTTTGTTTTTTTCAAATAAGTAAAAAAAACACCTTTTTTTTTCAAAATTTCGGCAGAGTTACGACACTACTTGGGCATTGGTTTCATAAAAATGAGTAGTTATCTCTCTACACTGCTATATTTATTTATTTTTTTTTGTGATTTTCCAGTATTTTCAATTTTTAGAAGTCGGTCAGCATGCAAGTCTGAAGCAAATAAATGCATAAAACAAACAGGATGCAACAGGGTGGTATTTTCACTTGAGGTTGCTTGTCCTAAACGGACCCAACCCCTGTGTTGAGTTCCCTAAGTCAAATGCACATGATGCAAATAAACGTTCCTACTAGGGATCCGGCATGAGGTTGTGTTTTAATAGGTTTAATAACCTGGGGTTTTGGGTCTAGAGTTGGGGAACCCGAGCGGACAACTGGGGCTGAAGAGGGGACGACGTACCGGGAGCACTAAAGTCTGTCCGACCTTATCACTTGCCCAACCTCTCTCTATTTGGTATAATTTTATAAAAAGCGGGCTACGCGAACGTATGCACCGTTTTCAGAAAACTCAGAAAGAAAAAGGGTTTTGTAGCAGTTTATATACACACTTCAAATAATATCAAAGAGGTAATAAGCAACATTTTGCACATTAAATCCAAAAAATGTAACAAACATCAGATAATAAAGAAAGCCAAATACAACAATTATTCTAAGCTCGAATTTCTAACTCTGAACTAGTGGTTTTGTGTCAAATCCCCAGCAGAGTCGCCAGAGCTGTCACACCTCTTTTTTCGGCTACCGCACCCCGCGAAGGGATGTAGTAAAGGGAGTTTTTTTAATTAAAGGACAATCGAAACGGGATTCGTTTATTAAAAGATTCAGAGTCGCCACTTGGGAGATTTATGGTGTCCCAAGTCACCGGTTGAATCCCGAATCGAGGAAAGGTTTGACTCTATTTAACAGTCCGCGAACCAGAAATCTGGATAAGGAATTCTGTTAACCCGGGAGAAGGTGTTAGGCATTCCCGAGTTCCGTGGTTCTAGCACGGTCGCTCAACTGTCATATTTGTCTTATTTATCTGATTTTATAACATGTTTTAACTTATGTGCAAATTTTAACCTTTAACCGCTTTTAATATTATTATTATTATTTCAACAAAGAATTGCAACGTTATGAAAACGTATCTCGAACCACGTCACATCATTGTACTCGTAGTTATCGATACATTTCGACTCCGTTGAGATTTGGATTTAGGTCACATAAATGTGCACCCAAGTTAAAGAAAGTAAATTATTAAAGGTGCGCCTAAAGCGACTAGCGCATCATTATTTTGGGTAAGGCCGTGAAATTTTGCTAAACGACCCATCCCAAAATCTAAGTAATTTTACAAACATATATAGAGGGCCCCGCGGCTTATGTATTTTTATTTGTCGAGGCTCGTCTCATTCATTATTTTAAAAAAAAGAATTGCAACGTCATGAAAATACATCTCGAACCACGTCACAATCAATGTACCCGCGATTATCGACACATTTCGACTTCGTTGAGATTTGGATTTGGGTCACATAAATGTGCACCCGAGTTTAAGAAAGTAAGATTATTAACACGTGCCTAAAGAGTCTAACGCATTATTATTTTGGGGGAAGGCCGTGCAATTCGCTAAACGGCCCATCCCGAAGTCAAAGTATTTTTTAATATATACATTTATGAGGGCCCCGCAATTTATATGTTTTATTTGACGAGGCTCGTCTCAATTTTTTATTAAAGGCAAACCTAAGAGCAACTAGGATTCTCTACTTTATTTGTCTCTAAATAAAAGAGAAATCCCAATTTATTCACTGAAATTATCCAGAGTCGTTATAATCGGGTTACATGAAATGTACCCCCGAATTTTAGAATTTAAGCATTACAACTACGTCACGGGAACCGTACCCATACCCACTAACAAATCATGCCATCATTAAACCCAACTTCTATTAATTCAAAAATAAAAAATAAGACTTAACACTAGTAGTCATGATTTTTAACTCAACGTTCACGTACTTATTACAATGAGAGTACACAATATACATGAGTACATATGTTGCGACAATTCACTAGATGTTAAATTGTACAATTATTAAACATAAATATATGCACGAAAATAAACATTCTTGTAAAAAAAAAAAAACTAAAACTCACAATATGTTTTCACATTTACTTTAAGCATATGCAGTAACTAACCATAAAATAAATATTTTAACAAAGAAAATATATTGTTGAAATACGTCCATATCGCATACTCTCATTCACATTGAACCATAATATAAGAAATAAACGAAATGAAATAAAGGATGAATAACAGTAACCTTCTAACCTCAACGGAAACCAACAGACAAAACCTCGACACCTCCGGAACTCGACGAACTCGAACGGAATCACAACCCAAGGAACGGAATACCACTGACTGAGCTACCTCGATGTGCGACTCGTGACAGTCACGGTATTGTTTAAATTACGTGATGAATATGAGCTTATGAATATGAGTCTTTACTGGTGCGCTCGTAAATGAAATGAAGCTGCCAGATTTTTAATCTCCTCCATTTTTGCCGTTTTCCAGCCCTCTCTCGTGCGTGTTTGTGCGTCGCAGGTGAAGTAAGGTCGTTGGTTGAGAGGTTAAGCTGACTGTTTCATTTGGAGTATGGCTAGAGGCTGGCTGGACGTCGCTGGTAGGAGACGAAGCAACAGTGAGCTGCTGCGTCAATGGCGTGAGGGAGACGGGCTTCCAGGTGGTCGTTTGGCGGCAGAAACTGGTGGTATCGTGGGGGAGGTTTAGGATGGTCGTGAAGGTGGACGAAGCTGAAGCAGACTGGTTTGTTTAGGAGCTGGTGGCGAAGGAAGACGGGCTGTGGTGAGGGAGATGGCGGCGGCGGCAGTAGGCTAGGGTTTAGCTAGGTTATCTATCTATGAGGAAGATGAAGCACAGTGCATATGTATATATTGTGTGCGTGTGTAATTTTATGCCTGTGTTTTTGTGTTCCAGCATCCCCCTCCCTCAATGTGTCAAAAATGTGTTCAAAAAATTGTGAGAGACCAAGAGTGACGGGTCTCCATGTGGGTTAGGGGTTCAAGGGGTCTTGTGTTGTGTGCATGTCCCCCACGTGTGTCCCCCTACGTGTGGTGGACTCGGATTATTATGGGCTAGGTCTGAAAATTAGGCCTAAAAACGGGTAGTTTGAACCCAAATATTATTCTTTGCCCGGAACCGAGAATAAGAACACGATGTTATTTAATTAATCATACGTACGCAAAATAACTATTAAAATGAGACTAACAATTAAAACAAAAGTATATTTTTTTTGTAATTTTCGTTTTAAATAAAGATAAAAATATAAGGTACTATTTTTGTATTTTTAAAAGATTAAAATGACTACAAAATATTAATAAAACTATTTTTGTAATTTTCGAAATTATATAAACATGAAAATATAAAGTACTATTTTTATATTTTTTTAAAGATTACAATGACTACAAAATATTAATGAAACTATTTTTGTAATTTTCGAAAAATTGAGGTACTATTTTTTTTTATTTTTCAAGTTTATGAGAAATACATAAACTAAAATTTATATATCTCTTTTTTTTTTGTTATTTTTATTTTTGTGACGAAAATAGAGTAAAAGAGTCAAAATTAGCTGAGATAGCTATATTAGGCCTTAACTAAATATTTTATGCTAAAAATATAAAAAATCTTGGGGAGGGTAAAAAATCACACGTCTACAGTGGTAAATTGCTTCCAGGCTCCCATAATATTGAAACCATTTGTCATTTCCAAAGGCCCAGTCTATATGACTATAGATCCTGTCAGGTGCGTCTCTTTTGTTACTCCGGGAATATTGCCATCCTCTTCTAGTTATTTGACTCAGCCCAACATCTGTAACACAACTCTGAAAATCAATAATTTCAGTGAGCTGCACAGGTATCCCATTAATTCTGTCATCGGCATACAGTACAATGTTGAAATCACCACGAACATTTCTTGGATCATCCATATTTCTACCAATGAGCCTCAGAATATCCCATAAAGTCTTTCTGGAAGCAATTGTATTGAAACCATAGACAACTGAGATCTTGCATTTAAATTGAAAACTTCTATCTTCAACTTGGCAGTGGATTAGTTGTGTTATAGACTCCAGGATAGTGAGTGTTACCTCCCTCTATTTCCATCTTACACATATTCTACCATTTGGGGCTTGAGAATAATCTTTATAGAACTGCCATTCATTACCAAGTCTGTTGATAACCTTCTTAACATTATTTGCTTTAACTTTTGTTTCTAGACAATCTATCATATCAACATTATTTTCAAGAAAAAAGTTTTTTAGTTCCTTTTTCTTGAAGGTCTTGTTTAGCCCTTTGATATTCCAAGAGCTGAAGATCATATTGGGGATTTTGCAATGGGAACATTCCCCTGCAAACTCCTTTTCTTAACTTTCCTCATTCCTTATACTCTTCTACTTGCAGGCTCACCAATTTTAAGACTTAAATTGGCATAAGGATTGCAATCATACTCCTCATCTGAGTTTTCACATTGTAATGGAATAGTGCCAATATTTTGGTATACTACCACTTGCTTCCCTCTTAGTTGCATGTGAAGGTGCCGTATGGGTCTCCTTCTGTTATGGAATCATTGGTGGTATAGGTACCTCTGTATGCTGGATGACAGGTGGAGTAACGACCTCTATAAGTGTTGCTGCTTTAACTTGCCATTCTTGTCTGCTCTGTTTCCCCCTGATAGGGCCTTTCTTTTGAGGTGCTTTCCCATCCTTTTGTTGCATGTCCTTTAAGCAAGGCAACTTCCAGCCTTGTGTCCAAGTTGTAAGCAATCCTCACAAAGTATGGGCCTCCATTCATAGTCAATTTTCTATTCCCAGATACTACCATCCGCTCTTTCAATGTTCATAAAGTCTGGGAGAGGTTGGGCAATATCCATTTCTATCAACTTTCTAGCATAGGAAACTCTGTCTCCTTTGGCTATTAGACTGTTAGTACAAATAGGTTTACCCAAAGAACGTGCTATCCTTCCTAGATTTTTCTTAGACGAGTAAAGAAGTGGTAGGCCTGGGAAGCACACCCGTATTGGGAGTACTCTCAGAGGCTCCTTCTTCAGCTGAAAATCAGCTTCCAGCTGCTTTAGAATCATTGGCCTATTTCGAAAGGTATAGGGTCCATTTTATAGAATTGCATTTTTGTCCTCTTCAGATTCAAAGCGAAATATGAAGTACCCATCATCATGCAAAAATACCCTGGGAGTTGAGACAAAATGTCAAACCCCATAAACAAATTGAAGCATCTCATTGAACGTTGGATCACCTCTTATAATATACGCAACAAGCGCACAATTCCATTTTTGCTTCTGACATTCTATCTCATGGTGATTTAATTGCACTATTTTAACTCCATCTTTGAAAACATATGGGTAAATTTTGAGTTTTATACCTTGGTTATGCATTCTGTTATTTTTGACAGCTTCTGCCATTGTCGGTCTTGGCTGGTTCACTCTCTCGAAGTTCAATTTCCGAGCGAGCTCTGAATCTTCCTA
Source organism: Nicotiana glauca (assembly GCA_026770625.1). Lineage (NCBI taxonomy): Eukaryota > Viridiplantae > Streptophyta > Magnoliopsida > Solanales > Solanaceae > Nicotiana > Nicotiana glauca. The sequence goes on along the minus strand of MU782719.1, from coordinate 69,313 downwards.
CTCCTTATGCACATGCTAATTGTCTTCCATTTGTGACTGTTTTGAGCTCGACTCTCCCGGAATCTGGCTGGCCAATTGGATTGGGACTAGGGCTTGGGACTCCCCTATTACAGTAATGATTTTCCTACTTTTCTCGTCGTCATTACTGCTGCTTGTGCTCAATTGCAGCGTCGTCTCGTTCGGGTTGGATTTAGGGATTTTTTGGGTTTTATCGATTGGACGATTTTGTGCATCCAGATCTTCCTTCACAGATTTGGGACTGATAATAGTAGGAGCTGTTACTGATTCTGGTTTGGTATGCGTAGAAGTAAAAGCTTGAGGAACCTTCCGTTTCCGGCGAGGCATGGTGGTGGTGGCGTGCACGTTAGCAAGATGGGTCTAACAACCTTTTAAATACATATTCCTAATGAGGAAAAATACAAAGAGCAGCTGTTTGAAAAGCCATATCACCCTGAAACATCATACATATTCCTCGTCCAAATTGCATTCATATCTCTCTAGTCTCTAAGATAGAAAAGCCAATTGGCAAGCATCGGCGTATGCAAGAATTTTTGTAAGCGATGTCAAAATTTATAGAAAAGCAAAAATAAATACTAACTTTAATTATCATGCTTTTAGACAAGAAATAACTTTAGTCTATTGGTATTGTTGAGTCTCAAATTAGAAATGGTCCTTAACTCAATTCTGTTTGATCACGTTTTTTTTAACCATAGATGCTCTCAAACATTTGCCAAACATATTAGATGAGGTTCAAACCTCTCACCCTTAAAACAAAATCAAGCACATAATCAATACGCGAGGAGATAATATATGTCAAATAATGTTATTTTTTTTATTTATTTATTTTTTTAAAATATTAACACATATATTTAGTAAAATTTTCGATAAAACGGTATCGCGTAACATTGCTTCATTTGAATGTGCGTCCGCCCCCGTCGACAAGACAATCTGGTATATTTTTTTTCTTGTATTTTCTGTCGGATTATAAATTCAGTTTGAAACACGAAAAGTGTCACAAGACGAAGAGTACACCAAGTTTGTGGCCACTCTCATTCCTCTTTTTATTGGACGAGAGAGTTGGTGATCTAATTCGACGTGTGCATTCCGCAGGCAATTAATATTCAGAATGAAACGGTTTAGAGTCAGATCCAACTTGTGCATATTAATTATTTTTTGTTGGTTTGTATTTTAATGAAAAAGTCTTCTTTTTGGAGCACCATTATAGGAGTTCACGATCTTGAAATATCCGTCACGTCATATATTAATGCAAGAGATTCAAGTAATATCCCTCCCTCTAGTTCTAAATTAAGAGCCTGTTTGGATGAGCTTGTTGTAAGTAATTTTTAAGCCAAAGTCATAAGTTAGGAATTTTAGCTTTTGACTTTTGGCTTATTTTTGTCATTTTAGCTTAAAAATAATTGCTTAAAAATACTATTTTACTTTATCCAAACACTACAAAATGACTTAAAAGCTATTTTGGCTTTAAAACACTTAAAATAAGTCAATCCAAACCGGCTCTAAGTCTCATAGTTTTTACCTTTCTTTGCGAAGAAATATAGAGGGCAAAACAAAAACATATGAAGAATGAAACTCACATTAACTTTTATAAATGTTTGTTATACCTATTACTCCATTAAAGAGTGGCACTTAAACTTACTAGTGATACTCTCAATGAAATGATAAATATGTTGCCTTCTGGAAAAGAGAGAACATCGAAATATTGTGCCAATTAGCTAAGAATTTGAATTACTTGAAATATATTGTTATCAATTACTTTTATAATGTTTATGTTGGTCCCAGTGTATCTTGCATATCAAGCGACATGTATTTCTGTTTCATGCATTGGTGGAGACTGTACGTGCATGATAAAGGAAGAGAATGTTGCATGTAAGCGTATTATTAAAAATAGGAGAAGAAATTTGATTGCATTTCATATAATACTCATGAATAATAATTTCGAAAATATAATGACAATAGCAATGGTATACATGCTTAATTTTGTGTTTAATTCATTAACTAGAGGATGTTTAGTGATATCCTCCAATTCCACCACCACCTCCTCCACCAAAACCACCTCCGGCTCCTCCACCTAAACCACCCCCTCCACCAAATCCGCCTCCAAATCCACCTCCAGCACCTCCTCCAATGCCACCACCAGCTCCTCCTCCTGCACCACCACCAAATCCTCCACCAATACCGCCACCCTTGCCAAATCCTCCACCAATACCGCCACCGCCACCTCCACCAACTCCTCCTCCTGCACCACCACCAATTCCTCCGCCAAAGCCACCACCCTTGCCAATTCCTCCTCCTGCACCTCCACCAACGCCACCACCAATTCCTCCATCTATGCCACTACCTTTGCCAATACCACCTCCAACACCACCACCAGCTCCCCCGCCAATGCCGCCGCCTTTGCCTATACCACCTCCAATTCCACCTCCTTTTCCGATCCCACCTCCAACACCACCACCGACTCCTCCACCAATGCCACCACCAACACCAACACCTTTGCCAATACCACCTCCAATGCCACCACCTTTTCCAATTCCACCTCCAACACCACCACCGGCTCCGCCGCCTACTCCACCTCCAGCTCCTCCGCCAATGCCGCCACCTTTGCCTATACCACCTCCAATTCCACCTCCAGTACCACCACCGGCTCCTCCACCAATGCCGCCACCTTTGCCTATACCACCTCCAATGCCACCACCTTTTCCAATTCCACCTCCAGCACCACCACCGACTCCTCCACCAATGCCACCACCCTTTCCTATTCCTCCTCCTGCACCACCTCCAATACCTCCACCCTTTCCGATACCTCCTCCAATTCCACCACCTTTGCCAATTCCTCCTCCTACACCACCACCAGCTCCTCCTCCAACTCCGCCACCAACGCCGCCACCTTTTCCTCCACCTGCACCTCCTCCAATGCCACCACCTTTTCCATATCCTCCACCTGCACCAGCGCCACCGCCAATTCCACCTCCTTTTCCACCTCCAGCTCCTCCACCAATACCGCCTCCTGCACCACCACCAACTCCACCTCCAACTCCGCCGCCAATGCCGCCACCTTTCCCTCCACCTGCACCTCCTCCAATGCCACCACCTTTTCCATATCCTCCACTACCACCAGTACCACCACCAATTCCTCCTCCTTTGCCACCTCCAGCTCCTCCACCAATACCGCCTCCTGCACCACCACCAACTCCTCCTCCAATACCACCACCTTTACCAATGCCTCCACCTTTACCAATGCCTCCACCTATACCACCCCCACCTCCTGCACCACCACCAGCGCCACCACCAATTCCGCCTCCTGTGCCTCCTCCAGCTCCTCCGCCAATACCGCCTCCTGCACCACCACCAACTCCTCCTCCAATACCACCACCTTTACCAATGCCTCCACCTATACCCCCCCCACCTCCTGCACCACCCCCAGCGCCACCACCAATTCCGCCTCCTGTGCCTCCTCCAGCTCCTCCGCCAATACCGCCTCCTGCACCACCACCAACTCCTCCTCCAATACCACCACCTTTACCAATGCCTCCACCTATACCCCCCCCACCTCCTGCACCACCCCCAGCGCCACCACCAATTCCGCCTCCTGTGCCTCCTCCAGCTCCTCCGCCAATACCGCCTCCTGCACCACCACCAACTCCTCCTCCAATACCACCACCTTTACCAATGCCTCCACCTATACCACCCCCGCCTCCTGCACTGCCCCCAATTCCACCACCTATTCCACCACCCTTTCCGAACCCACCACCAGCTCCACCACCAATACCACCTCCACCACCACCCCCACCACCAAATCCACCTCCAACACCTCCACCAGCGCCAAAACCACCACCAAATCCTCCTCCCTTAAACAAAAACTTCTCATCCTCAATTTTCACATTTCTAGCGAGAACCACACTCCCTACAAGGACATGAAAGCAAAGCAATGCTAACACCCCTACACTCAATCCTCGACCTATCATCTTCAAGGAATAATTTTGAATTGCGTGACCTTTTTCTGTTTTCTGACAACTTATTTGAGCAAATGGCATTAAGAGGTAAAGGGCTTTATATACTTGCATTTTCTTGCAGTAAAACTTCAGTGTCTTGCTCTTACATTAATGATGTGCATTAAATAGTTTCAACAACTACCCGTTTGCCACATTTAGAGTTGAGATGCATACATAATTATGAGAACGTGTTTTCTTTAATAGCAGTTTATCTCTATTCATAAGAAAACAATGCAAGTTTCGATCTTGATCTGACAAAACCATTTGCTTTCATACAACAATGTCAAAGAATTCAATATTTCGTGCAGAAATTTAGTTTTATCCGCCTATGTTAAAAGAAGAAAAAATAATTTTTGTCTGCCTAAAAGTTGTACGTATAACGGTAGAGAAATAGCCTTTTATTTCACTTTGCATTAAGGGCTAGAATTTCTTTTATTGGGTATGGTTGAATTTGCCAGCTATTTTTTGCTTGCATAAAGGACTGGATAGTGGATTCTAATAAAGTTTGGTTCGCACTTCACACCATACAATTGAATTTTGTGTGCTAAATTTAAGGTTTCTGTTAATGCTTGATTAATTAATTCAAATTCACACTTTGATTATTGATATGGTTGTCAGCTAAGATACTAATAACTAAAGCTTCTTAAATAGCCTCGCTTAACTCACATAAAAATTTGGGCAAAAAATCACTTTTAGCCTGCGACAGAAATTATTTACATCTAATAGCCCCAAAAATATATGAAAAATCATATATTTTTCATATATAAAATAGAGAAATGTATATATACAAAAATATATATTTTTCCGATATTATTTTGGGGGTGACTGTCAAAGGCTGCCCGGTGTAAAGATATCCCGTCTTTACGCGGTGTCCCGGGAAGGGCCACACACAAGGAGTGTAATGTAGCATCCTACCTTAACGCAAATATTAGTATTTTGATGGTCAGTGTTATTTCCCTAAATATTTTGAATTTACCTTTTTTGTAACTAATAGCTAGCACACAAAAGCTTTTCTATTATGCTACATTATTAAGTTTATATGATAAATACTTTTTGTCGCTTTGAGTATACATAATACTTATGGATATTTCTGCACATTTCATAAGGCCGAACAAGTTTTGGGTTATCAAAATTCAAAACTTTGGTTTAAGTTGTGCTTTACTAGTTTTCAATAATTTCAAAATATTATTATCCATCTTTTTCATACGAAGACACTTTTATATCCACCTTTTTTACTGTCTGATCATTTCATTTAAAAATATTTTTAAATAGCTAGTTGAAATTATGATAATTAATAATTAGCATACCAAAATTCCGTCTAGAATATCTTTCAAGTCGGGTATACTTCAATATTTTCAATGTCGATCGACAAGAAAATATAGTAGAAATGATACCAAGTAGCCATTCTAAAGGGTTACTATTTAGGAATTAGCCAACGTGTCCTGAATTTCAGTTTTTTAGTTTAATTTTTCAGGACAAAAATATTCTAAGTTGTCCTGAAGTTATGATTTTTAGTTTAAAATTTCATAACAAAATAAGTACTAGCTAATCTAAATAACATCCCTGAAAAAAATTATTTGCCCCGAAAATCTAAGCAAAGATCACTATTAGCCTGCGATCAAAACTATTTACATTTGGTAGTCGCAAACATATATAAATTTATTTATTTATTATGTATAACATACAAAAATATATACATATATATATTCAGCTATTATTTTAAGAGCGGCTATACAACATCGTTTTTCCAAAATGTTTAGGGGTCTCACATTTTGTTCTCTTGTAATGGACATAATCTATTTATAATTCTTTTTTGACTTATAATAAACTAAACATAGACAGGTAAGAGGATAATTAAGAAGTTATTGCTTGTAGCTACACATCAGAATCAATAGCAGTGTGACTTGAAACAACCTTTTCTTTCTAGTTATTATTCTGCTTTACCTTTTCCAGCTCTCAACAGCAAACAAATTGACTTTCTGGTGCTAAATAAAGACAAATTGCAAATTGCTATAGAAAAAAAAAGTTTGCATTTTATTTGTTGTGGCCTTCTTTAACTCTTCTCAATCTTTACTTTTTCTTTTTTCCAAGACAAGCTGTATTTTTCAGTCAAGTAGATTAGAGTAATTGAACTATCTAACTTTATTTCAAAGATAAAATTGAATTACTACAATCTAAAGAGGAGGTAATTTCTAAGTATTAAATGCCCTACATGATGAAGAGTTTTACCAAACACCTATTCATGTATTACTTCTTTCGTCCCAATTTATGTGATGCAATTCACACTTAAAGTCAAATTTCTAATATTGATTGTGAATTTGAATATAAAAACTTTTAAGTTTTCAAAATAAAATTTATATATTTAAATTAAAAAATACTATAAATAATATATACTAATTAATAATTTAGAATATAAAAAATTATGGAATTCGTTTTACTCTCCAAATGATCTTAAGTACAATACATAAGTTGGGACTGAGTGACTACTATTTTCTTTAGGACATACTCTTAAATAGCACGATCTAGTCAGTTTTCGGAATGGTCATTTAAAAATAGCCAACGTTTGTCAAGTCATTGAAAAATAGCCACTATTTTGCTGCAACAGAGATCGGTCCAGCATAATATATTGGACTTCGGTGCACCTGTGTATGAACTTCCTGCATATTATGCTAGACTATACCACTACTAGAAATTCGGGTTTTAGCGACCAAGAAAAGCTACCAAAGTTAGTCGCTTATTGGCCAAAAAGCGACCAAACAGGCCTGGTCCGGGTCAAGAAAATAGCGACCAACTTTGGTTGCTACAATATTTTAATATTATAATTTTGGCGACCAAAGTTGGTCTCTACCTGTAAATTACGTTTTTATTTATTTATTATTAATCATAAAAAAGCGACCAACTTTGGTCTGTAAAGAAAATATTTTATTTTAAAATCTAGAAAATAGAGACCAAAGTTGGTCGCTATATTATAAATTATTTTTAAAATAATCGACAAAAGTTGGTCGCTAACTTCACAAATTAATTTTTTTTTAGTAATAAGCGTCCAACTTTGGTCGCTATATTTCCAGAATTTTTTTTTTTTATAGTATAGCGACCAAAGTTGGTCGCTTTTTGTGAAATCTGGGTTAAATAGCGACCAACCTTGGTCGCTATTTCCCAGAAAATTATTTTTTTTTTTAATGGAAATGCGACCAAATGGCGACCAGAGTTGGTCGCTTTTCTTGGTATATTGTTGGCAGAAACTGCCTGTTTTGGCAGCTACACCACCTGTCAGCTTACCAAAATTCCTAAACATGCATTTTATGCCAACAACAACAACAAGCAACAACAATAACAATAAAAAGCAACAACAACAACAATAAACAACAACAGCAACAACACAACAACAACATTATAATCAACAAAGTATAAAGTTCAATAGAACTTTATACTTTAAGCTAACCAAACTACTAAGTTAACTCTTATTACAAAATCATTCGAAAATCGATTGTATTTGTCTAGTTGAAAGTGTATAAAAGTCAAGGATTATTCTGTACATCATTATCATCACCGTCTGATGAACTTTCATCACCAAGACAGTATCTAGAAGGGTATATTTATCGAGGATGGGAAGAACGATCACAGGGAGAACGGGAGGAACAAGTACGGGGAAAGCGAGCCTCTGGCGATGACTCACGAGATCGGGGAATCGAAAAACTGCCAGAAGCTAGGAGAGATTTGATCTGCTCATGCATGCTAGTGTACTGAATATCTCTTAGCTTTTCTCTTTCCTTGGCGGCTTCTAGCTCGGATGTGAGCTTTGTCACAGTCTCCCGCATAGAGGAGAGGCTCTCCCCATCAAGTTGCTCGGCTTGCGAGAAAGTCCCTATTTCTTGCATTCCACACTTATAGCGATGGAATTTCTTATTAGGAAGCCTATATACCTTTCCCCATTTTGGACCGCCAGCAGCCTGCGTCCACATTCTCTCAGCATCCTCGTCCGATAGTTGGATTGGCTTGCCCAACTCATTAGGTGGCTGACTGCGTACGAATTGCTCCACTTCAGTTGTGAAGCGACCCTATAAGAAAAATTACATTGAATTAGTATTTCAAATTTTATATAAAAGTAAATCAAAATTCTTAATGAAAAGTGAAAACTTACATGTACAGTCGATGCTCGGCCCTCAACCCACCTTTCTTGGTCCGTATCTTTCTTCTTCTTCTTTACAATATGAGTCTCCTTGAAGAGCTCATCTTGGTTCATCGGGCGCCCCAACTTTTTTTTCTGAAAACTCATAATTTTAGTTAATAAACAGAATAGATATATTGTGAAAATTAAAATAAATTAAGCAATTACGTAATATTTTCCTTTTTATCGTCCCTAGGTTGAACGCACCTCCAGTGTGCAAGGATCCTCCCTTCTCAGATGCCCGAGCTTTCTTATCTTTTTCGCTCTTCTATAAGGACTCTGCGGTAAGCCATTACCTTTGCAAATCCTCCCATAAATTCTGAAGCAACCAGCTAGGCTTCTGGTTCAACTTTCTAGCTTTGGAGAAATAATGGGACAACCGCTTTCGAGCTTTTAAATGGAAATTTGCAGCCACATCCGCGCTATAGCGGTGTTCCCATACATACTTCCTCTATATTTCAAAAGTTAAGCATTATATGGAAATATCATATTTGGATGAAAATATCATAAAAGCTATATTCGATATATTATACTTACCTTTTATTAGTTAATAATTATTCAAAAGTTAAGTACATTAACTGCTTATAATATAGTATATTAGTGCATTAGCTAATAAAAGCTAAGTATTAATGCACTTAACTTTTGATTAATTATGTATTAACGTACTAAGCTTTTATCGAATATATATAAAAGCTATATTCGATATATATAAGCTAAATTCGATATAATATTAGCTAAATTCGATATAATTTGATATATATCAACCCTAAGCTATATTCTATAATACATATTTAGATGGAAATATCATAAATATAAATAATTATACTGAACATTTATATCTTAAATTGATTGAAGATTTGCTCCTTCGGCGAGAATGGAAATTCACTCCAAGTCGCATAAGGACCATCATAAAGCTTTCTTGTGGCCTTGGTGATTATCCTTGTAGTAATATTACTAGGGATGAGCCCGCAATTTAATTAAAAAACACATTAATATCTTAGTAAAACTGTACAAAACAATATAAGTAAAAATAACAAATAACGCTTACCCATCACCCGCGGGGACTATGATGATCCTATCATATTCTTCATAATGCACCTCCTCGTCATCATCAGCATCACCATCCGAAGCATGTATATCGGAGGTATGTGTGGAAGGTGTAAGGGGATCAGAGCTAGTATCTCGCAGGCGAAGGCCTGCAATAGATGGAGTCCCAGATGAAGATGGTTGCAAGCCCTGGGAGCGCGACATAGTTATATGGGCCGCAAGTGGATGTGACACTGATAGCTATGACCCGAGTGGCTGTGACACGGATGGCTGTGATCCATATGGATGTGACATGGATTGATGCGATCCATGAGATGCTGATGGATGCGATCCAGGTAGTGAGACAGGTGGACTGTGCGTCGGACGTACAATCCTATGGCCCTGTGAAGAAAGACCTGGCGTCTGCACGAAGGTGTAGGGCTGGTGATGTTGTGGCAGCTCAGAATAGCCCTGGGGTGGAGGCCCAGACATAGGCACAGGCACATGTATCTGTGAAGAGGCAGGTAAAGATTGAGTAGTATCTTCTACCCTCCTCTTTGGTTTCCTAGCCTTTTCTCGACCCCGAGAACCAGTAGGATCACAGTTACCTCGACCCTTGCCTGTCATTTGCATAATATAATACATATTTAGATTGAAACATATAAAGAAACTATCTATAAACAAGAGTTATTAAAGAAACCAGCTTTTTAAAGCTCATCGACGTATAGTTCCTCGTCCGAGAATTCTTCTTCCTCATTAGTTTGAGCTTCATCAGTTGATTCTTCTTCCTCGTTTTCTATAATTCTTACCTCATTTATATCAACTTCTTCCAATATGTGTTCAGGATGTTCCAAATCATTTTCTAAAACTTCATCCACTATTTGGTGAATACTGGAGATATCATTTTGATATGCAACATCTAACACATTCTTGACTTCTACCCTACCTACAGGCTTAGTTTTTATTACAACCCACCAATTGGACTTATTCTGCTGCAATGGATAATGAGCATAATACACTTTCCTAACATTATGTGCAATTATGAAAAAAGGATCATAGCGATCATACTCCCTCGTATGATTAACCTCAATTATGTTGTATTGATTGTATACTCTTGTACCTTGTCACGACCCAAAATCCACTAAGGGTCGTGGTGGCGTCGGACACCGCTGTCAGGCAAGCCAACCAAAATACTTAATTAAATTCCAAGTTTTGTATTGTCTAGAATCATTTTTCTTTATACATTAAATAACGAATAATAAAATTTACAGAAATAACCACGAAGTCTTTAACAAAAATTAACATTTAATAATTCAAAAATCCTCTCAGAACCCGGTGTCACAAGTGCACGAGCAATTTCTAAGAAATAATGTAATACAAAAATCGTCCGGAATACAATATTGGACAGAAATAAATATAGAAAACTGAAAGAGACTCTGCTGGTTGCGAATCACCTCGAGAAGTGCAGCTCACCTAAGTCTCCGTATCATCCGTGCTGCTACGCCCAGTAGGCCACTAGAGATGCATATGCCTGTGCAACAAAAATGCACAGAAGTGTAGTATGAGTACGAACACAACGTGTACCCAATGAGTATCTCGTCTAAACTCGAAGAAGTAGAGACGATATGGTCGACTTCGACACTTACTAATGGTCCAATGATGGTATATCCATAGTATATTAATTTGTGAATTTTTATAAACTTGATTATAATTCAATGGGTTAAAGAAAATAAATAATTCTTTCTTTTATAGGTAATCATTCCTTTTTATCATTTATACGTATATTCTTAAGCCAGAAAGAGGCAGCAACAACTTCAATAAGTTTCAAGGCAAGCAATACAAGCATGCGCAATTCATGCCGAGGTCGACGGCCCGCTCCAACAAAAATGTAAATTGTGCATTACCGAGGGTCGAATGGCCCGGACCATAGATGCATCTATTACCCCGCTCGCAAACTATCCATGCCACGTGGTCAACATAAATTAAACAATCACCCTGCTCGCGAATCATGCATGCGACGCAGGTACACATAGAAATACATGCTCAGATAGACAATTAAGAATTTATCGGGGAATATTTATTCAAATAAAAACCCCTTTTTCTTTTAAAAATTTAAGAAAAGAAGTTTAATACTTTTGAAATTTATTTATTAATTTGATGTGGTTTAAGCAATTTGAGGTGTCAATAAGTTTACAATTAATCCAAGTATAGCATGCTTTTGGGTCCTATACTACCCGGACAATAGCATAATAGTAGCTACGCACGGACTCTCGTCACCTCGTGCGTACGTAGCCCCCACAAATAGGAGCACATAACCAATTAATTCACCTATGGGGACAATTCCCTCTTACAAGGTGAGAAAGGAGACTCACCTCGCTCCAAAGATCCATAACCGGCATTCCACGCCCTTCCGAAGACTCAAATTGATGAGCGAAGCTCCAAAGCTTATCGTTGATGAAGAAAAATCCACTTGAAGCTCTCCCAAAATTTCCCAAGCCAAGAAAATATGAGATAAAATGGCCAAAACCCAATTTTTAAAATACCTTTCTGCCTCCAGCACTTTCCGCATCTGCGGTTCCGCAGGTGCGGCCCTACTACCGCATCTGCGGTCCTTCCCAGGCTTCCCTTTTTCCGCTTTTGCGTCTTCTCCACCGCAAGTGTGGTCCACATCTGGGGTCCCTTCTCTACCAGTCCAAAACCACATATGCGGCTATTTTACCGTAGGTGTGGTTCCTTGACCGCAGGTGCGGTCCCTTCTCTCCTGACCCAAAACCGCATGTGCGCCCTCCTAGCCGCTTCTGCAGCTTTGCACCTGCGGCCAACCCTCGCAGGTACGGTTACACCAGATACCAGCAACTTTAGCCTTTCCAAAATTCAATTTTCGATTCGTTAACCACTCGGAATCCACCCGAGGTCCCCGGGACCCCAACCAATCATACCGACCAGTCCCAAAATATATTACGGACTTGCTTGAGGCCTCAAATCATATCAAACAACGCTAAAACCACGAATCGACCTCCAATCCAAACTTTATGAACTTTAAAATTTTAAACTTCTACTTTCGATGTTTAAACCCATCAAATCACGTCCGATTGACTTTAAATTTTGCACGCAAGTCATATTCGACATTACGGAGCTATCCAACTTTCAGAATCGGATTCTGACCCCGATATCATAAAGTCCACTTCCGATCAAACTTCTCAAAAACCTTCAAATTTCTATCTTTAGCCAAATGACTCCAAAATGACCTACGGACCTCCGAATTCACTTCCGATCGCACTCCCAACTCCAGAATCACCATATGGAGCTATTCACAAACTCGGAATCCCAAACAGGCATTGATAACACTGAAATGCACTTCAAGCCAAACTTATGAAATTTCTTCCAAAATGCTAACTTCTACAATAGGCGCCAAAACGCTCCAGGGTCATCCAAGACCCAATTTGGGCATACGCCCAAGTCCAAAATCATCATATGAACCTGCTGGAACCTTCAGATCCCGATTCTGAGGTCGTTTACTCAAAAATCCCATCCTACTTAATTCTTTCAACTTTAAGATTCCGAAATGAGAATTTTCTTCCCAAATCAACTCCAAACTTCCCGAAATTCAATTCTGACCATGCGTATGAGTCATAACACCTGAAATGAAGCTGCTCATGGCCTTAGACTGTCGAACTATACGCTGGGGCTCAAAACAACCGGTCGAGTTGTTACATACCTCTTGCTGGATGTGGGTCAAACCACTTGCATCTAAAGTGTATCAATTTCTTAAATGGCCAACCTGTATATTCTAGTTCTATTATTTCTTTGAGTACACCATAATAATCAATATCTCCATCTTGGTTGCCATCACCATATTGAACCTACACCCCACTGTTGTTGCTATTTTTATTTTTAGAGCAATCCTCTGTATGAAACTTATAACCATTAACAACATACTTACACATTATTGTGACCTCATGTCACGGCCCCAACCCCGGTCGTGATGGCGCCTAACATACTACTAGGAAAGCCCGACTAATTTAACAACCAATTTACCATTTCTATACAGTTCATAATTAATTAGCACAGACAATTTACTAAGTCAAAATGCTGGAAATCTAAAATAGAGTTAAAACATGCGGAATCCCGCCTAACAATACTACTACATAGCCCGAAGAATCCGGTGTCACAAGTCTGAGCCTCCAATACATGAGTATCAACCTACTATATATCGTTCTAAAGAAGTACAGAATAAAGCAATAAGATAAAGGGAATAGCAGGGCTGCGAATGTCATGCAGCTACCTTGATGCTCCCGAATGTGTGCTGCCCAGCTGGAAGTTCTCAACAGTCTCAGATGCACCTGGATCTGCACGCAATGTGCAGGGAGTAATGTGAGTACTCCGACCAAGTGAGTAATAAACACAAATAAAGGATGATAATAAGAAATCCTAGATAGGCATATTGTAATCTATAAATACATCAATTCAAACCAAGTAGAATAAAATCAGTAAACCAATGAAAACAAATTATGAAAATGCTGCAACAGATAAGCAAATAAATTACAGTCAAATAAGGAATGCAACACATAGTACGATACTCTCTAGTACCCGTTGCGGCGTGCAACCCGGTCCATTTATTTATCGCCGACGGTGCTCACTGGGGGTGTGCAGACTCCGAGATGGGCCCTTTACGGCCCAAGCACAATATCAAGCCATCTCATGGCATCAACTAGGCCCTCAGCCTCATATCATTATCAATATAACACCGCTGCAACGCGCAACCTGTTCCCATACTCAGTCCAGAATCACATAAGCCCTCGGCAATAATAAAATAGTAGTTCTCAGCCCAAAACATCGTTAGAAATATCATTTAAGTTTCAAATATGAGTAAAAGTGGCTGAATTTGCAAAACAGTTTTTAACAATAAGGCTGAGTCCAAGTGTTTTGTCAAAATAGTGAGGAAACAGAAATAACAACCCCTGAAGGGTCCAAACCCTTGGCACGAAGCCCAAATATGACAATTTATCCAAATAATGATAATATCATGTAAATTTCAGTCAAATACGCAGTAAATTCATCAATCGGGACGGACCAAGTCACAATCCCCAACGGTGCTCTACCCCACGCTCGCTACTCGACGTGCAAGTCACCTCAATATAGTACTACGATATGTAAATCTGGGGTTTCAAACCCTAAGGACATCATTTACATCTATTACTCACCTCAAACCGGCTAAAGCTCTAGCTCGCTATGCCCTTGCCTCTCAAATCGGCCTCCTCGCACGTCGAATCTGACCAAAACCACAACAAATATGTCACAATATGCCAAAGGAACAATACCCAATCGAAAAAAATCGAAAAATATTAAAAATCCCAAAATTGGCAAAACCTGAGCCTCGGGCCTACTTCTCAAAACTCCAAAATTCTTACACCAACGGGTTCCTTATCTCGTCACGAGTCTATACATATAAAGAACACCAATATAGGAGTCCAAATGACCCCTTAAATCCCAATTTTTTCTCTCTTAAGTTCAAGCCCTAAACCACCATTTTTGTCCATTAATTTCTTAAGTTTTCAGCCCTAATCCATGTATTTGACCATAAAATCGTGTTTTAAGTTCGAAAATCCTTACCTTATCGAAGCTCCTTGAAAATCCTCTTCAAAATCACCCACAGTTCTCCAAGTTCGAGTTAAAAATGAACAAGCCCTTCATAATTCGCGAAGAAAAAGCATATATACATCTGCCCAGTCGAAACTACAGCTGCGGTCAACTACCCGCTTCTGCGGGACTGCTTCTGCGGTCAACGTTCTGCTTATGCAAAAATCCACTAAAGTACAGAACCGTTTATGCGGTCGAAATCTCGCATCTACGGCTTCCGCTTCTGCGGAAATTCTCTAAGGGCAAGTCTTCGCTTCTGCGATACCAATGCCGCATCCGCGATACCATAGATGCGACTCCTCGTCTGCTTCTGCGGAAACAGTTCCCCATGCCAATATTTGCACCTGCGACCTCCCCTTCCGCATCTGCAAGGCCACTTCTGCGGTCCCAAATCCGCAGAAGCGAAAATACTAGAAGCAACAACAAATTTCCAATTTCACAAGTCCAAAACTTCCCGTTAACCATCCGAAATCACCCCGAGGCCCCTGCGACCTCAACCAAAAGCACCAACACCTCCTATAACATCATTCAAACTTGTTCCAATCATTAAAACACCTCAAACAACACCAAAACTATCAAATTACATCGAATTCAAGCCTAAGTTCTTCTAAAACTTCCGAAACACGCATTCGATCAAAAACCCAACCAAATCACCTCCGAATGACCTGAAATTGTACACACATATCCCAAATCACTTAACGAAGCTACAACAACTCTCAGAATTTCATTCCGACCCTCGGATCAAAATCCCACCTATCAACCGGAATTCGCCAAAATACTAACTTCTCCAATTCAAGCCTAATTCTACACCGGACCTCCAAAACAACTTCCGATCACACTCCTAAGTCACAAATCATGCCCCGAAGCTAACCGAATCACCGGAAATCACATCCGAGCCCTCTAACACATAAGTCAACATTCGGTTGACTTTTTCAAACTAAGCCTTCCTTAAAGAGACTAAGTGTCTCATTTCCTTCTAAAATCAACTCAAACCAACTCGTTCACACAAGACACTGATAAAGAAGTGTAAAGAAGAAAAAAATGGGGAAAACGGAGTGGTAGTTCATGAGACGAAGGGTCGGGTCGTCACATCCTCCTCAACTTAAATAAACACTCATCCTCGAGCGAGTCAAGAAACATACCTGAAGCCTCAAACAAGTGGGGATATCTACTCTGGATCTCCCGCTCGGTCTCCCAGGTAGCCTCCATCATGGGCCGACCTCTCCACTGCACTTTTATCGAAGCAATGTCCTTTGACCTCAACTTTCGAACCTGACGATCCAAATGGCTGCTGGCTCTACATCATAAGTCAAATCACCCTCCAACTGGATCGTACTGAAATCTAGAACATGGGACGGTTCCCCAATATACTTCCAGACCATAGAAACATGGATAACCGGATGTACACTCGACAAGCTGGGTGGCAAGGCAAGCTCATAAGCCACCTCCCCAATCCTCCTAAGTACCTCAAAAGGCCCAATAAATTGCGGACTCAACTTCCCTTTCTTTCCGAATCTCATAACACCCTTCATGGGCGAAACCTTCAACAGGACCTTCTCACCAACCATGCAGGATACATCTCGGACCTTCCGGTCCTCATAGCTCTTCTGCCTCGACTGCGCCGTACGAAGCCTCTCCTGAATTACCTTCACTTTATCCAAAGCATCCTGAACCAAATCTGTCCCCAATAGTTTAGCCTCGTCGGGCTCGAACCAACCAACTGGAGATCTACACCGTCTCCCATACAAAGCCTCATACGGTGCCATCTAAATGCTGGACTGATAACTGTTGTTGTAGGAAAACTCTGCAAGCGGTAGAAACTGATCCCACGACCCTCCGAAATCAATAATATATGCACATAACATATCCTCCAATATCTGAATGGTGCGCTCGGACTGTCCGTCCATCTGATGGTGAAAGGATGTGCTCAATCGTACCTGAGTACCCAACTCTTGTTGAACAACCTGCCAAAACTGATAGGTAAACTGAGTGCCCCAATCTGATATGATGGAAACTGGGACACCATGCAACCGAACAATCTCCCGAATATAAATCTCTGCCAGCCGCTCTGAAGAATAAGTAGTACAAAATAGAATGAAGTGCGCGGACTTGGTCAACCTGTCTACAATCACCCAAATAGCATCAAATTTCTTCAAAGTACGTGGGAGTCCGGTAACAAAATCCATAGTGATCCTCTCCCACTTCCACTCGGGAATAACCATTTGCTGATGCAAGCCACCCGGTCTCTGATGCTCATATTTCACCTGCTAATAATTGAGACACCGAGCAACAAACTCCACAATATCTCTCTTCATCCTCTGCCACCAATAGTGCTGTCTAAGATCTTGATATATCTGCGGCACCCGGATGAATAGAATACCGCGAGCTATGGGCCTCCTCTAATATCAACTCCCGAAGCTCATCCACATTGGGCACACAAATCCAGCCATGCATCCTCAACACACCATCCTTACCAATGGTCACATCTCTGGCATCATCATGTTGAACTCTGTCCTTAAGGACAAGCAAATGCGGATCATCATACTGGCGCTCTCTGATGTGGTCATATAAAGAAGACCGAGAAACCATACAAGCCAACACCCAACTAGGCTCCAAAATATCTAATCTCACAAACTGATTGGTCAAGGCCTGAACATCAACTGCAAATGGCCTCTCCTAAACTGGAATGTACGCCAAGCTCCCAATACTCACTGCCTTTTGGATCAAAGCATCGGCCACTACATTGGCCTTTCCCGGATGATACATGATAGTAATATCATAATCGTTAAGTAACTCTAGTCATCTCCGCTGCCTCAAATTAAGGTCCTTTTGCTTGAACAAATACTGAAGGCTGCGATGATCAGTGAATACCTCACAAGATACGCCATACAAGTAGTGCCTCCAACTCTTCAATGCGTGAACTATAGCAGCCAACTCCAAATCATGGACAGGGTAGTTCTTCTCATGGGGCTTCAACTGACGAGAAGCATAAGCAATAACTCTACCCTCCTGGATCAATACACAGCCAATCCCAACTCTCGAAGCATTACAATACACTGTATAAGAACCTCAAGCTGATGGCAAAACCAATACTGGAGTTGTGGTCAATGCTGTATTGAGCTTCTGAAAGCTCTCCTCACACTCGTCCGACCATACAAATAGAGAACCCTTCTAAGTCAACTTGGTCAAGGGCGATGCAATAGAGGAAAATCCCTGAACAAACCGGCGATAATAACCTGCTAAACCAAGGAAGTTATGAATCTCTGTGGCTGAGGACAGTCTAGGCCAACCCTGCATTACCTCTATCTTCTTCGGGTCAACCTGAACACCCTCGCTGGACACCACTGTCCCAAGAAAGCCATTGAACCAAGCCAGAACTCACACTTGGAGAACTTTGCATAAAGCCTTTCCTCCCTCAATCTCTGCAATACCAATCACAAATGCCCCGCGTGCTCCTCCTGACTACACGAGTATACCAGAATATCATCGATGAACATGATAACAAATGAATCCAGATAAGGCCAAAATACACTGTTCATCAGATGCATGAACGCTATTGGGGCATTGGTCCGCCCGAAAGACATGACAAGAAACTCATAGTGACCATATCTAGTCCTAAAAACAGTCTTATGGATATCTGAATCCCTGATCTCTAACTGATGATAACCCGAACGGAGATCAATCTTGGAAAACACCCTCGCTCCCTGAAGCTGGTCAAATAAATCATCAATGCGAGGCAGGGGATACTTATTCTTCGCTGTTACTTTATTCAATTGCCTATAATTGATGCAGATTATCATTGTGCCATCCTTCTTCTTTACAAACAGAACTGGTGCACCCTAAGGTGACACACTAGGCCGAATGAACCCCTTATCTATGAGTTCCTGAAGCTGCTCCTTCAATTCTTTCAACTCCGCTGGTGCCATGAAATATGGCAGAATGGAAATGGGCTGAGTGCCCGGTACCAGATCAATACCAAAATCAATATCCCTGTCCGGTGGTATGCCCGACAGGTCTGCAGGAGATACATCTGGAAAATCTCTCACAACTGGAATAGAGTCAATGCTAGGAGTCTCAGCTCCAACATCCCTCACAAACGCCAAATAGGAAAGACAACCATTCCCAACCATACGTTGGGCCATCAAGAAATAAATAACTCTACTATGGACGTAGTTAGTCACACCTCGCCACTCGATCCGCGGTACACCCGGCATGGCCAAAGTGACTGTCTTAGCATGATAATCTAGAATAGCATGACACGGAGATAACCAATTCATGCCCAAAATAACATCAGTCTACCATTCTCAATAGCAATAGATCAACTCGGGTCTCCATACCCCCAATAATCATAACATATGACTGGTACACACGGTCCATAACTACAGTATCGCCCACCAGGGTAGACACATGGACAGGTAAAGAAAGAGACTCCCGGGGCATACCCAAATAACGAGCAAAATATGAAGACACGTATGAATAGGTGGTACCAGGATCAAATAATACAGAGGCATCTCTGTGGCAGACTGAAACAATATCCGTAATGACAGCATCTGAAGCAATGGCATCTGCCCTGCCTGTCATAGCATAAAAACGAGCCTGGCCACCGCCTGCTCGACCTCCACCTCTAGGGTGACCCCTAGCTGCCTGACCTCCACCCCTGGCTAGCTGGGCAGGTGATGAAGTAGTTGGTGCAGAAGTCGAGGGCTGATCCCTATGATGATAGTGACAACCACGAAGTCGAGGACACTACCTCCTCATATGCCCAAACTCTCTGCACTCATAACAACTACCCGGTGCTGGAGATAGGGACTGAAGGGAACCACTCGCACCGGAGTGACTAGCAGATGCACTCAGCACCAAAGAACCATGAGCTAATAGGGCATGAGATGAACTCTGAGCTGGGAGAGCACTGAGTGAAGACTGGACCTGCTGGAACCCATGATGACCACGGTCTGAAGATGCCCTACGATACTCTGGACGGGCCGAATGAGCAAGCCTGAAAGAACAACCTCTACCACGCTGGAACTGGCCCCTCGACAGAGCACCACTGAAACTGCCCGATCCTCGAGGCCTCTATCTCTGCTCTCGTTCTCTACGGCGAACTGACTCGATCTCCCGAGCGATAGTCACCACCTCCTCAAACGTAGCACCCAATACTCTCTCTCTAGTCACCAGAATAAGAAGATGGTAGTTAAGCCATCCACAAATCTCCTAATTCTCTCAGGATTAGACGGAATCATCCAAATAGCATGATGGGACAACTGTAAAAACCTCATCTCGTACTGGGTCACGGTCATATCGCCCTGATTCAACCACTCAAACTGCCTAAGCAGCTCCTCTCTGCAGAACTGCGGTACATACTTCTTCAAGAAGAGAGCGGAGAACTACCGCCAAGTAAGGGGTGCTGCACCAACAGGCCTAAGGCTCTCAAAATCCTCCCACCAAGTTAAAGCAACCCCCGAGAACTAGAAGGTAGTAAATGCCACACCACTCGACTCAAGAATCCATGATGTACAGAGCATACACTGACACTTTTCAAGAAAACCCTGGGCATCCTCGCCCTAAGCACTACTGGATGTCGGAGGCTGGAGCCTACCAAACCTCTCAAGATGACGCTGCTCATTGTCTGGCATAGATGGAACCACAAAGTCCTGAACTGGTGCAACTGGCTGAGCTGGAGGTACTCCCGGCGTTTGAAATCCCTGCACTACCTGCTCAGGTGTGCGACCAGTGGGGGTCTGATTGACTCCCCCGGCCAGTGAAGTAGCTGCTGTTGTGGTGGCTGAAACTGCCTGAGCCAGGCCAGTGCAAACTGATAAGATCTATGCCAAGGCCTCCTGAAGACCCAAAATCACGATAGGCATAGCTGGTTCCTGAATAGGTGCTGCTGGAGTGTCCACAGCTGGAACCTGATCCTGAGCTGTGGCAACTGGTGGATCAGCAGGTGCTGCCCCGGCCGCTCTACTTCTGCCACGGCCACGACCACGTCCACGACCTCTGGTGGCCTCAGTGGGTGGTACTGGTGGTCGTCCGCCTCGTCCGGTAGCTCGTGTCCTCACTATCTTTGAGAGAATAGAATAATAGAAGTTTAGTTCTCCGTTCAACAAAGCCGCACAAAAAGAATTTCAAGAATGTGAAGTTTTCCTAAGGTTTTGCAGCCTCTCGAGGATAAATACAAACGTCTCTGTACCGATCCGCGAGACTCTACTAAACCAGCTCATGACTTGCGAGACCAAGTAACCTAGGCTCTGATACCAACTTGTCACGACCCCAACCCCGGCCGTGATGGCGCCCAACATACTGCTAGGCAAGCCCGACCAATTTAACAACCAATTTACCATTTCTATCTAGTTCATAATTAATTAGCACAGACAATTTACTAAGTCAAAATGCTAGAAATCTGAAATAGACTTAAAACATGCGGAATCCCAACTAACAATACTACTACATAGCCCGAAGAATCCGGTGTCACAAGTCTGAGCCTCTAATACATGAATATCAACCTACTACATATCGTTCTAAAGAAGTACGGGATAAAGCAATAAGATAAAGGGAATATCAGGGTTGCAAACGTCATGAAGCTACCTTGATGCTCCCGAATATGTGCTGCCTAGCTGGAAGTCCTCAATAGTCTCAGATGCACCTGGATCTGCACGCAAGGTGCAGGGAGTAATGTGAGTACTCCGACCCAGTGAGTAATAAACATAAATAAAGGCTGAGAATAAGAAATCCTAGATAGGCATATTGTAATCTATAAATACAGCAATTTAAACCAAGTAGTATAAAATCAGTAAACTAATGAAAACAAATTATGGAAATGCTGCAACAGATAAGCAAATAAATGACAATCAAATAAGGAATGCAACACATAGTATGATACTCTCTAGTACCCGCTGCGGCGTGCAGCCCCCTCCATTTATTTATCGTCCACGGCGCTCACTAGGGGTGTGCAGACTCCGGGAGGGGCCCCTTACGGCCCAAGCATAACATCAAGCCATCTCGTGGCATCAACTAGGCCCTCGGCCTTATATCATTATCAATATAACACTGCTGTGGCGCGCAGCCCGATCCCATACTCAGTCCAGAATCACATAAGCCCTCGGCAATAATAAAATAGTAGTTCTTAGCCCAAACATCATTAGAAATATCATTTAAGTTTCAAATATGAGTAAAAGTGGCTGAGTTTGCAAAATAATTTTTAACAATAAGGCTGAGTCCAAGTATTTTGTCAAAATAGTGAGGAAACAGAAATAACAACCCCTGAAGGGTCCAAACCATTGGCACGAAGCCTAAATATGACAATTTATCCAAATAATGATGATATCATGTAAATTTCAGTCAAATACGCAGTAAATTCATCAATCGGGACGGACCAAATCACAATCCCCAATGGTTCTCTACCCCAAGCTCGCTGCCCGCCGTGCAAATCACCTCAATATAGCACTACGATGTGCAAATCTGGGGTTTCAAACCATCAGGACATCATTTACATCTATTACTCACCTCAAACCGGCTAAAGCTCTAGCTCAATATGCCCTTGCCTCTAATATCAGCCTCCTCGCACGTCGAATCTGACCAAAACCACAACGAATACATCACAATATGCCAAAGGAACAATACCCAATTGAGAACAATCGAAAACTATTAAAAATCCCGAAATTGGCAAAACCCGAGCCCCGGGCCCACTTCTCAAAAGTCTAATATTCTTACACCAACGGGTTCTTTATCTCACCACGAGTCCAAATGACCCCTCAAATCCCAATTTTTTCTCTCTTAAGTTCAAGCCCTAAACCACCATTTTTGTCCATTATTTTCTTAAGTTTTCAGCCCTAATCCATGTATTTGCACCATAAAATCATGTTTTAAGTCCGAAAATTCTTACCTTATCGAAGCTCCTTGAAAACACTCTTCAAAATCGCCCACAATTCTCCAAGCTCGAGTTAAAAATGAACAAACACTTCAAAATTCGCGAAGAAGAAGCATATATACATCTGCCTAGTCAAAACCGCACCTGCGGTCAACTACCCGCTTCTGCGGGACCGCTTCTGCGGGACCGCTTCTGCGGTCAACGTTCCACTTATGGGGAAATCCACTAAAGTCCAGAATCGCTTCTGCGGTCGAAATCCCACATCTGAAGCTTCCGCTTCTGCGGAAATTCTCTAAGGGAAAGTCTCTGCTTCTGCGATACCAATGCCACATCTGCGATACTGCAGATGCGGCTCCTCTTTCGCTTCTGCGGAAACAACTCCCCATGCCAATTTTCGCACCTGCGACCACCCCTTCCGCATCTGCGAGACCGCTTCTGCAGTCCCAAATCTGCAGAAGCAAAAATACCCGAAGCAGCAACAAATTTCCAATTTCACAAGTCCAAAACTTCCCGTTAACCATCCGAAATTACCCCGAGGCCCTCGGGACCTCAACCAAAAGCACCAACACCTCCTATAACATCATTCAAACCTTTTCCAATCATTAAAACACCTCGAACAATACCAAAACCATCAAATTACTTCGAATTCAAGCCAAAGTCTTCTAAAACTTCCGAAACACACATTCGATCAAAAACCCAACCAAATCACCTTCGAATGACCTGAAATTTTACACACACATCCCAAATCACTTAACGAAACTACAACAACTCTCAGAATTTCATTCCGAACCTCGGATCAAAATCCCACCTATCAACTGGAATTCGCCAAAATACTAACTTCGCCAATTCAAGCCTTATTCTACACCGGGCCTCCAAAACAACTTCTGATCACACTCCTAAGTCACAAATCATCCCCCGAAGCTAACCGAATCACCAGAAATCACATCCGAGCACTGTAACACATAATTCAATATCCGGTTGATTTTTCTAAACTAAGCCTTCCTTAAAGAGACTAAGTGTCTCATTTCCTTCTAAAATCAACCCAAACCAACTCGTTCACACAAGACACTGATGAAAAAGCATAAAGAAGCAGAAAATGGGGAAAACGGAGCGGTAGTTCATGAGACGATGGGTCGGGTCGTCACACCTCAACCCCAGGTCCCCAAGATACATCTTTCAAAAATTGATGTACACCATTATTTGGATCATTTACCTACATATCGTTAAAAAAATTCGTAAGTTAGCATAACTTCCTAATATTGTTTAACTACTTAGTGTTAGACTATTTTAAGGAAAAACTTACAAATTTTTTGAACCACGTATCAAATCTCGTATATACAGCATCATGGCCAAATTGACCCACAAAGTGACTGTGACACATCGAATATTTTTAGTAGTTGCATTGAGATGTAATCACAGTAATTTTTAAATTTTGATAACTACTAAATAAATACTTACTTGAGATATGGTACAACTTCGGGACAATTTAGCAACACGTGAAGTGTAGCTGACTTGAACTCCATATCACTCAAACTTCTCTTTCTAACATCCTTAGAACATCGGCCTGGTTAATTGAATATGGACATAGGCGGATATAATGGATCATTCCTAAGGTCGACCGTGTGCCTGTTGGGCCTATTCCTAGCACATGGCACATTACTCTCAAAATAATAAGAACAAAACTGAGCAGTTTCCTTCGCAAGATAAGCTTCGCATATAGATCCTTCAATCCTATTCCTATGCTTAACAAATTGTTTGCATTTGCCAATTGTCCTACATAATTCCAGGTTAGCCAAGAATATTTGTTTAAAATAGAAAATTACATCAAACTTAAAATATTACCTCTCAAAGGGATACATCCATCTTCATTGAACAGGCCCTCCAAGTCGTGCCTCATGTACAAGGTGGATGGGAAGGTGTTCCATCACATCAAAAAACCCACATGGAAATATCTTTTCCATCTTAGTAGAAGTTACACAAATATTCTGATCCATCCGGAGTAGGTTTTCTTCCCTTAATGTGGAAGAACACAAGTCTTTGAAAAACAAACTAACCTCTGTGATGGGTTTCCAGATTCGTTCAGGCAACCCACAAAATGCAATAGGCACTAAGGTATCCACGAAAACATGACAATCATGACATTTCAAATGGCTCAACTTCCCCACCTCCATATCAACTTTTTTCCCAAAATTCAACGCATAACCCTCATGCATCTTCAATTTCGTTACCCAATCACAAATTTGCCGTCTTTCTTCCAAAGTGAATGTGTAACTTGCTTTGGGCTTGAACACCTTACCAGTGTTTGCTGTCTGCAAGTATAATTCAGGCCGCTTGCAATATTCTTGTAAGTCCATTCTTGCCTTTGGGTTATCCTTTGTCTTACCTTTAACATCCATCACTATGTTGAACAAATTGTCAAAATAGTTCTTCTCAATATGCATGAAATCAAGGTTGTGACGGAGAAGATTATCCTTCCAATACGGCAACTCCCAAAATATACTCTGTTTCGTCCAATTATGAGTAACATTGTATCCGGGGAATCTATAAGGTGGAGCTTCAGTAACTTTATTGAAGTTCTGGACCCTCTCCCAAATTTCCTCACCTGAAAGAATCGGAGGTGGGAAATCATATTCCATTTTATTCTTTTTAATGCATTTTTCATCATTCTAAACTCATGATCAGGAGGCAAGAATTGACGAAGACAACCAAACTATGATTGCTTTCGGCCATATTTCAAAGTGAACGTTTTACTATTTTCCATGCAGTAAGGACAAGCTAGCTTCCCAGCAGTCATCCACCCAAACAATATTCCATACGGAGGAAAATCGTTAATTGTCCACATTAAATTAGCACGCAAAATAAAATTATGCATGGTTGATATGCCTTATGTTTCAACACCATCGTACCACAATTGTTTTAGCTCATCAATCAAAGGTTTCAAATATACATCAATCAAACTTTTCGGATTACGTGGACCAGGGATAATACAATTTAAGAATATATATGGACTAGTCATGCACAACTCGAGTGGTAGATTATAAGGTGTAAGAAAGACAGGCCAACATGAATATGGTGTCGCAGATACAGAAAAAAGCGTGAAGCCATCCGCACACAGACCTAATCGAACATTCCTTGGTTCACTAGCAAAATCTGGATATGTCCTATCAAAGTGCTTCCAGGCTTCTCCATTTGAAGGATGACACATAACACCAGGTGGTCTTATATTTTTAAAGTGCCATCTCATATGAGGAACAGAACTCATCGACGCATATAACCTCTTTAACCTAGGTATAAGAGGTAAATAATGCATCGACTTAATAGAGACCATAGTCCCACTGGAAAGCTTCTTGAAATGAGGCTTTTCGCAAAACTTACAATTGTCCAATGCTGCATCATCTTTATAATATAACATGCAACCATCTTCACAACAATCAATTCTCATTGACGAAAGTCCTAACTTAGAAACTAATCTCTTTGCCTTGTAGAAATCACCAGGTAATTCGATATCAGGGTCAACTAGTTCACGCATAAGGTCAGTGAAAGAGTCCATGGCTCCTTGAGAAATATTCCAATTAAGTTTAATACTTAGTAATCTAACTATGACAGACAAATGAGAGTGCGGACTTCCATTAAGTAGTGGACGACTAGCTTCCTCTAAAGCTTCATAAAATATTTTGCGCCATCATTAGGAGTCTGTTCAACATTTTCATTGAGCTCACCCCCTAAGTGCATCCCAAAAGCATCCGCAACCATATCATGAATTCTAAAATCACGATTTTTATTCTCCACCGACCTACTACTTTCACCCACAACCATGTTATGAAATATCCCATGGCTACCATCGATATCTCCATGACTAGTCCACACAAAGTAATTCTCTATAAACCCCTTACTATAAAGATGAACCTTATCTTCCTCCGGTTTTTCAAACTTTATACAGTCGCACCTAACACAAGGGCACCTAATTAATCCTTCATTTATTTATGGTGGAAGTGACATTGCATGTCTAATAAAGTCATCAACCCCTTCTACAAAATCCTCCCGCAATCTCCGCCGATTAGGATAATTCCTATTGTACATCCAAGTACGATGTTCCATCTACATAAATAAAGCAAGAACAAATTAATTTAGTTAATTCATATCCTAATACATTAATAAACTCCTCCCTTAAATTCTTTTTTCTTATCTTATAAATGTATAATGCATGGTTTAAAGCATGAATTTAGGCACTTATTTAGGTATTCCTCCTCTTCTAAGATAATGTATTTACAAGTACTCTTATTTAGGTATTGCTAATGTATAAATTGTTTCTTTTCACAATTGAACTCAATATAAATTAATATAAGAA
Organism: Nicotiana glauca; assembly: GCA_026770625.1. Classification (NCBI taxonomy): domain Eukaryota; kingdom Viridiplantae; phylum Streptophyta; class Magnoliopsida; order Solanales; family Solanaceae; genus Nicotiana; species Nicotiana glauca. The sequence continues at coordinate 42,254 of MU782719.1, read as the reverse complement.
CTAAAAGATCATAATTTCTACCTTAAGTTCATAAATCTAATGTAGTTCAAACCAAAAACCCTAATACTAAATAGACAAAAACTCTAAAAAGTTACATAAAATTATATAGCAAAAATTACTAACCTTGGTATATTAAAAGGAGGATTAAAAAGCAATGGTGGCAAGGGGTAGGGGACAACGGCTTCAACGATAGTGGTAGTGGTGGACAGCGGCTCTGGCGACAGTGGTAGCAGCGGACAACCACTCCGGCGATAGGCTTGGCAGTGGCTCTGGCGACAGTGGTAGCAGCGGACAACCACTCCGGCGCCAGGCTTAGCAGCAGCTCTGGCGTGGTGGCGCGCGGTCACAGTGGTGGCAAGGGGTGGGGGGTTTGATTTGTGTAAGGGAAATCGAGAAGGGGAGGAAAATATGTTGAGAGAGAGTTTGGGAAGAAAATAAGAGATTGGGAGGGGAAGCCCGATTTTGATTCTGGCTTTACAAATAGCAACCAACTTTGGTCGCAAAATAAGTATTGACTATTTTGACCAAAATAGAGACCAAAGTTGGTCGCTATTTCTAAAAAAAATTAAATTACTTTTAATTCAATTTAAAATTTTATATATATATATACACACACACACACACTTATACTTAGTGCATAGTATAGCGTAAGTATATATATTATATATATAAAAGCTATATTCGATATAATATTAGCTAATGCACTTATACTTAGTGCATAGTATAGTGTAAGTATATATATATTATATATATAAGCTATATTCGATATAATATTAGCTAATACACTTATACTTAATGCATAGTATAGGGTAAGTATATATATTATATATATAAGCTATATTCGATATAATATTAGCTAATGCACGTATACTTAGTGCATAGTATAATGTAAGTATATATATATTATATATATATACGATATATTCGATATAATATTACCTAATACACTTATACTTAGTGCATAGTATAGCGTACGTAAATATATTATATATATAAGCTATATTCGATATAATATTACCTAATATACTTATACTTAGTGCATAGTACAGCGTAAGTATATATGTTATATATATATAAGTTATATTCAATACAATATTAGCTAATGCACTTATACTTAGTGCATAGTATAGCGTAAGTGTATATATATAGGCACACACGCGCGCTTCGTAGTACTATTCATCATTTGTATTATAAAAGTATTAACTGCTTATATTTATATTATTTAGATAGTAAATACAAAAATAATTTTTAATTTTGACTATTGTTGACCTAAATAGATACCAACTTTGGTCGCTAATTATACATGAATTTAATTTAGTGGCCAAAGTTGGTCGCGAAATTTAAATCAGATTTATTTATATTTTATATAATATTTAAATTAATAATATAATTATTAAAATTTTATAACTGGGTCCCATTTTAGCGACCAAAGTTGGTCGCTATCTGCCTACCCTTTAATTAGCGACCAACATTGGTTGCAAATTTTAAATTATATATATTTATATTTTATAATTTTTTTAAAATAATAATATAATTATTAATGTTTTGTATATGGGTCCCATTTTAGCGACCAACATTGGTCGCTAATCTCTGTAAACCTTTGACCAAGCAAGTCTGATCAGTCCAGTCAACATTTTGACTAATTTAGCGACCAACCTTGGTCGCCAATTTGTTTCAACTATTCATTTTATTATTTTCTCTAGTTTGACGACCAACATTGGTCGCTTTTCGCGACAGAACAACTTTGGTCGCTAAAGTTTGATCGCTTTTTTCCGGAATTCTAGTAGTGTACTTTGCTGACTCCAGCATAATATACTAGATACTAGAGCACCGGCTGCCAAACTCCAGTATATTATGCTGGACCAATATATTTATATTGGAACTCCAGTATACTGGACTGGAGTTCCAGTATAATATACTTGAACTCCAGTATATTATGTTGGAGTATTTTTTCGGAATCTTTACATGAAAAATGCCTAAATTTCGATTACTTTTGAAATTGTGGCTATTTTTGAATAATCACTTGTAAATCTGACTATTTTTGAATTTTTCCCTCTAAACAGTGGAAGTATTAACTAGATGAGACTGTTTAAGGAGAGACAAGGAGTAATTTAAACAAACACTTTTATGATAAAGGGTTTTAAACGTTTTTCTTAAGAGGTGTGAAAAAACCTCGAAAAGAAATAGTTATATAAATGGGAGGAAGTATTATATAATCTACTTGCAGTTGTTGTGGGTTCCATTAGAAAAAGTTGTTATCCGACCGATGAATTTTCCAATCTTTAGATTTTTCTTTCTTTTATGTACAAAAGAGTTGGATCAAAGGACTCGTCTATGTACCCTTTCATACTATCTACCTATTGTTCCACAAGCACGCTAACATGGAAATAACATATGTAGAGCCCGTGTATAGGAAAATCCATGTACTTTGCTCACCACTAAAATATCAGGAATTCACGGCGAATAAATTTTGTAGCTAAACAAAATTCGTTGCTAATCTTATTTTGTGACGAATTAATAACAAATTATATAAAAATTTCATTAACTACTAACAAGTTAGAGATTTAAGAGCGACAAAGTTTGTAACTAATTATAATATTTTTTTGTACTAGCTATGGCTTCTCAAAACTCTCAGTGTGCATCACTTCTTTAAAGTAATAGACAACGATGCCATAAAATTATTGTACTCGTGAGTCATGACTAATGTGATCCTTAATATTGACCTTCTATGCCATGTGATCTATCAAAATTCTTCTTTGGTTCAGTTTGTTCCCTTTTAGAAACAATAATTTTTGTTTTTGGTTTCTTATTCGGTGTTTGGTTCATGCATTGAGGTCCGATTAAATTCGGATTCGTGCTGAGAAGTCTCACAATGGGGTAAAATGCTCCCTAACAATGGCGAACCCATACTCAGGACTTGAACCCGAAACCTCTGGTTAAGGATGAAGGATCACTTATCACTCCACCACAACTCTTGTTGGTAAATGCAATAATCAATAATCTATTATTATGTACACAACAAATCATTCATAATATAATTATACATAATTCTCTATGATAAATATAAATTAGTAACCCGGAAAAAAGATAACTAACTTGCTAGTAAAAGTTAAGTTACTAGAATGTACAACAAAAAAAATTATCACATTGGGACCAACTTGTAATGGAAATAAATTTAAAATATCATGGAAAAAGAAAAAGAATTGTATGAAATTAAATTTTATTAGGTTTTACTTTTAATGATGAAAAATAATATAAGTATTTTTGGCATTGGGACTCAAGGTAATCAACCAAGATCGAAGTGCAATAATCAAAGCCGAAGGGAGAAATCAATCAATGATTGATTGAATCACTCACAAGGAAAAGAAGCACTGAGAATCCGACAAGAAAATCTAATCAGAGATTGCTTGAAGAGTTAAAAAGGAAAAGAAGCATTGAAGATGGAAGGACCCAGATTTAAGGAGCAAATCCGGCGCTATCAAGACTCAAAGATGGAAAGCTGTCAAAGTCCACACATCAAGGAAGAGTAAGGGAATTAACCTTATTCTTGGAAAGAAACAATTTCTTTCTAAGGATCAAATCTCTTGGGTTGGCAAATCTCTTCAGTAACGGTTTCCTACAACATATTTATACGCAACCTTAGGTCTTAGAGAAATATACTTTGATTGAACCAATTACACTCTCTTTGTTCTACTGCAAACAAACATTATAGCTCTTCTAGATCTGTTGTGTAACAAGTTTGAGAAGAAAGAGAGAAATATATTGGTCGGGCATTGTACCAAAAAAGACAAGTGACATAGAAACTGAGCTGTTGGTGTAAACTACACCATTTACTTTGTACTCAAGAAACTCAATCACTAAAGAGAATTCCCTTGCAAACCAAGGGGACTGGATTAGGATTCACATTGAATCTGAACCAGTATAAAAACTCCGGTATCTTTAATTCCTGCACTTTACTTCTACATTTTAATTCTGCACTTCTTAATTTCTCGCTATTACATCTAGACGACTAATTGGAAAACTAGTCAACTTATAATAACTAATATTAAAATAAGCAATTCACCGCCCCTCCTCCTCTTGTACTTTCAATTGGTATCATAGCAAGGCTATTTTTTTTTTGCTTAACTGCTTGTGAGGAAAAATCATGGCTAATCAAGTTACTTTCGGAGCACTCTTCCAAGAAGGAACATCGCAAGTGAGGCCACCGTATTTCAATGGATAATATTTATTTCACTAAAAAGTGCGTATGGAAATATACACAAAGGCTTATAATGTCAAAGTTCGGAGAGTTATCAAAAAGAGGAACTACCCTTTGTCGGCTGCTACTCAACCACCTATTGATCCTGAAGATATAGATGAATATACAGATGAGCAAGTGGAAGTTGTGCAAGTTAATAATAAGGAAAAGAATCTACTTTATAATGATGTAAGTGGTGAAGAATATGAGAAAATCTCCAACTGCGATACAACCAAAGAGATGTGGAATAAACTTGAAGTTACGTATAAATGAACCTGTAAAGTGAAAGAAACCCATATAAACATGTTATTTCATGACTACAAACTTTTCCAAATGAAAGAAGGAGAATCAATTAAAGAGATGTTTGATGGATTTAGCAAAATCATTATCGATCTAAAGGCTTTTGGCAAACTATACTCAAGTGGTGATCAAGTTAGGAAAATTCTTAGAAGTCTACCCACTACTTGGCAGAAAAAAGTGGTTACACTTGAATCACAGGATTTGAACAAATTATCATATGACAAACTTCGAGGAGAACTCATAGCTTTCAAGAAAACTCATCTCAAGAAAGCAAGCTAGGAAGAAAAGAAGAAAACAGTTGCTTTCAAGGCTACAATTGAAAAAGCAGACAATGATATTGATGACGACCCTGAAGCTCTTCAAGAAGAAATTACCATGGTAGGAATATGGATGGTTTGAGGAGAAGATATAGAAATGCAAGAAGAGGCAGGATGCCACCCAGGTTAACCAGGCAGTATAACGAACAAGATAAAAATGATGGCAAATGCTATGAGTGTGGAAGATTTTGGCATGTTCAAGCTGAATGTCCTGATCTTAAAAGAAAAGTTTTCAGAGGTTTTAACAAGAACAAATCATTTGGAAGCAGGAGTGATGAAGAAAATTCAAAACAAGAAGAGATATCAAATCTATGCTTTATGACAATTCTGGAAAACGACATGAACAAACTCTCAGGATGCTGGACATATGAGGACACTTCAGATGGTGAATGCAAAGACGACAATGAGAACTGTTTCATGGCACGAGGGAAAACAAGCAAGGTAAGATCTTATAACTGTGAAAGATATAATGAATTGCAGGATATTGTTGACCTTACTTTGAAAGAGTCAAAAAATAATGAATGAACTAAAGAGACTCAACTAAGAAGTAAAAGACTGGAAACTCAAGCTTGAAGTTTGTGAAATTGAAAAAGAAGTACTTCAAGAAGAGTTTGAGGAATTGCAAATGCAACTCAATGGAATGTGAAAATTCACTAGTTATAGTTCTATCAAGTCGAACCAGGCGACTTACAAGTCAACTGGAGAAGGATCAGTCAGAATAGAGCCCACTAGTACTAACACAAATGAAAGATCCAAAAATGGAGCAGGAGTTACGTGTCACTACTGTAACAAAAGTATACATAAATATTTCTTTTATCGATTTTGTAAATCAAATGTCTCAGGATAGATTTAGAAACCTAAAAACAATCTCGAGTCCACTAGTACTAACCAACAAGGACCCAATCAAGCTTGAGTACCTAAAAGAAAGTGATAACTATATTTTGCAGGAATACCACAGAAGGAGTCGTAAAGGAAAATGATACTTAGATAGTGCATGTTCCAGTCACATGAAAGGTGACAAAAACCTGTTTAAGGAAGTTACAAAAATAGACGGAGGAAATGTCAAGTTTGGTGATGATTCAAAAGGAAAAATAGTCGGTACCAAAACAATTTCTTTCAATAATAATTGTGATATTAGTGAGGTTTATCTTGTTGACGGACTTAACTACAATCTTTTGAGTATAAGTCAACTATGTGACTCATGGTATGAAGCAAAGTTCAAGAAAATAATTTGTGCTATTGAAGATGAGACAAGTAAAATAATCCTCTCACGTAAACGATATGGAAATGTCTATATTCTTGATAGTTTTGAAAATATAGAAGGTCATATTTATTTAACATCCATATATGATGATCCATGGTTATGACATAAGAAACTTGGTCATGCAATCATGCATTTGATAGAGAAACTCTCTAAGCATGATTTAGTTATTGTTTTGCCTAAACTCAATTTCTCTAGAAATCATACATGTGATGCATGTCAGATTGGTAAACAAACTTGAAACTCTTTAAAAAATAAAGATATTGTTTCTACTTCAAAGCCTTTGCAATTGCTTCATATGGATTTATTTGGACCTACTAGAACTGCTAACATATGAGGAAAATAATATGCTTTTGTTATTGTTAATGATTACTCATGTTTTACTTGGGTGATTTTCTTATCTCACAAAGATGAAACTTTACATTTTTTTGAGATATTTTGTAAAAATGTCAAAAGAAAAAAGGGGTATCGTATTACAACTATTCAAAGTGATCATGGAGGAGAATTTGAAAGCCTCATTTGAAGATTTCTGTAATGATCAAGGATACACCTATAATTTCTCCGCTCCAAGATCACCCCAACAAAATGTTGTCGTTGAGTGGAAAAATAGGACTTTGCAAGATATAGAAAGAACTATGATACTAGAATACATTGCCAAATCACTTCTAGGCAGAAAGAGTAAGTACAACATGTCACATTCTCAACCGATGTATCATAAGACCCATTCTGAAGAAGACTGCGTATGAATTGGGGAAAGTTAAACGACCCAATATTAGTTACTTTCATCCGTTTGGAAGAAAGTGTTTCATTCATAATAATGGTAAGGACAATCTCGAAAAATTTGATCCAAGAAGTGTCACACCTCCTTTTTACGTTTAATACACCCCGTGAAGGGCGCAAGGGAGTTTTTCCAATTAAAGGACAATCGAAACGGGATTATTATTAAAGAATTAGAGTCGCCACTTAGGAGATTTTATGGTGTCCCAAGTCACCGGTTTAATCCCGAATTGAGGAAAATATTGACTCTGTTTAACA
>MU782717.1:34272-44888 GCA_026770625.1 Nicotiana glauca | reverse complement strand
AATAAACAAACAGAAACAAAAATTGACCAAATAAAAGGTCTTGAGGAGGAGAAACAGAACAATTAACAGGCAATCCAAAAGACGAAAGATGATAACACAACTAGACTAGCACACAAATATACAAATTGATAAGGATAGAAGAAAGAAAGGAAATACCTCAGACAATGAAGAATCAGGAACAAACGGACTTGGACCATTTTGAACTTCGAAGCTTTTTGAGGCCAAACAGGATTTAATCGAGTGTTCTCAAGTGAGAAAACTTCGACTAAAGCCTGTTGAAACCTCAAAAAAAATCCTCAACAGACTTAACAATCTTCTGGGGTTCTTGGGGGCTCGGATTGGGGTTCAAGGGGTTTGGGCTTGATTCGAACAAAAACAAACTTGGTAGGGTCATGAGGGAGGTCAGGTGAAGGCTGTGTGTGAGTTTGGGGCTGAATGGAAGCGGCGCCGCCACCAGAAAGTAGGGGCGGCCATTAGGGTTCTTGGCAAAGAATCAAGATTCGAAGCGATGGGCTAAGATTCGAGGGACGCCATGTTTGGGGTTGGAATGAGGGGGTCTTGGAGGTGCTATGCTGTAAAGATGGTGGTCATTGGCCTACCAGAACCGCCGTGAGGCGATTTCCGGTAGGCGAAAAACGGTGGTAGGCGGCGGCGTTATGTCGTCTCTAAGAGAGACGAAGGGGGAGGGTCTGGGAACTGAGACGGGGGTTTGGGGATAGGTTGGTCTTGGTATGTTTAATTGATTCAATTGATCTGAGTCGTTAGATCAAATGATCTCAACGGCTCGGATTGATTATGGAGGAAGAAACGGGGTCGTTTGGAATGGTAACGGGGTCGTTTGGTTTAATGAAGGGTTGGGTCGGTGGTAGATGGGAACGGGTCGGGTATCTGGGAATGGGTATGGAGGGATTAATCTTGGCCATTGATCAATTTGAGATCAACGGCTCAGATCAAATGTGGTCAATACGACGTCGTTTGGACGTCTCTGAGGTGGGTTGATTTGGACCGGGTATAGGGTGTTTTTGGGCCTGCATTTTGCTCAATTTGGACAGCCCAGTCCGGTTTTCTTCCTTTTTCTCTTTATTTTCTTCATTTTAAATCCTAAGTAATTAAAAACAAAAATTCTAAATCATAGAATCAAATTGACTTATAGAAACTAATTAAATTCTATTAACAAATAACACACACAGTTAAATATTAATAAAAAATAAATCACACAACTAGACCTTCAAACGCTAAATGTAAAGTGTATTATTTTTCGTGATTTTCTCATTTTTTGTAAAATAAATTACTTAATTACTCCTAATAAATTCTAAATGTAAACATAATCTATATTTTTTGTATTTTATATTAATTTAACAAATAAACATGCACAGCGAAATGCAAACAATACGAAAAATAATAAACGAATCCACGAAAAATCACACATAACACTAAAATATTTTATTTTGGAATCTTTTGGGAATAATTCTCGTATAGGGCAAAAATCACGTGCTCACACATGGTATTTGCATACATACATGGCATACATGCATAGAGATGTATTTTTCTCATATTGTACGTTGTTCATGATTTTCTTTTACACACATTGATATATGGGCATAAGAAAGTATTTCACACTTGCTATTTGGAAAAAAAATAAAACATGTTATTTGTTGTGGAAATGATTTTGGGAAAATTTTTAGTTTTCAAACTATCTCGTATTTTCTTTCAAAGATTTCGATAAAGGATTTTGGGTTTTCACTGATATTCTTGAAGAACGGGGCTATTTTTCAAAAAACTATGAAAATGATGAACATTTTATCTCTGAGCTATTTCTTTGTCTACTTGCTTACATTGTTATGAATTGCTATTGATTATTGATGTTGGACCCGACCTTGTTCCATCTCGTCACTAGTTTTAACCTAAGGTTAGGTTTGTTATTTATTGAGTACATGGGGTCGGTTATACTCATACTACACTTCCTGCATATTGGGTGCAAATTTGGGATACCGATATTGCTATACATGGCGGGAGCTGGATTTGAAGGTTTACTTACGTCCCTATTGTAGATGCCTGTTGTTCACGATAGCCTTAGCTTATAAAACTCTGTTTATGTACTATTCAAACAGAAGATATTTTCTTCATACAACTCTGTAAACTCTACTCTTAGAAGCTCATGATTTGTATTACCAGTCTTTGGAATGTAATAGATACATATATTTTCTTGTGTCTAATTGTCTTATTAATGTTATTGGAATTGGATAGTTATTAGTTGGCTTATCTAGCACGTTGGGTTAGGTGCCATCACGATTAGTGGATTTTGGGTCGTGACAGATTGATATCAGAACTTTAGGTTCATAGGTTCTACAAGTCACGAGCAAGCGTCTAGTAGAGTCTTGCGGATCGGTATGATGACGTCCATACCTATCTTCGAGAGGCTACAAGGCATTTAGGATATACTTTCCATCTTTCTTTCCTTATCGTGCGACATTGATTCAGTTTGAACCGTAACTCTTTGAATTCCTTCCACACATTCGTATGTGCACATGAACGCTCAGTATCAGCTGTGCATCGATGACTTGTGATTCCATGGAAAATGTGCGAGATGTGATTTCGGTATGCTTATGATGGGCCAGTCTGGAGGACTTGAGGCCGGGTTTTGACGGCAGCTTGAGCACGAATTTTAATATATAATAATTTAATACTACTATACATATAAATATTTATAATATAGTAAAAATTATTTACATATTAATCTGAAAAAAATATTTACTTGTCTATATAATTATAATTGTACAATCAAACATTATACATGTAATTATACTAAAATTACATCATGTCAAACATGTCATTGTATTTATAATACTATGTAATTAGCCGGATGTGTAAGGACCCTAAAGAAAGAATGTACTTTTTGCTTCGCCCCCGGTGGTCGGCCATGACGAGCAAAAGAACTTGGAAATTGGACGTTGTGCTATTTATATGTACCGTCAAAACCCTCACTAATTTTAACCCGGAAAGGAAGAATGAGAAGGCATCAGAGAGAAAAATGGGATTTTCAGTAAAGGGTGGTTGCCCTCTCTCTGGTTTATGTCCATGGTTTCTCCATTCTTGAAAAACCAACAACCCTTTGAAAAAAAAAAACAAAAAAAGGAAAATAGCACAAATAGCCATTCTCGTCAACAGAAAAGTTTTCTCCGTCAATTTGGTTCTTGACTCTATATAATCAGCCAAAACCTCTTGAATCTCTAGAAAAAAGAAGCTATTATGCTCTTCCTTTTTCTGCTTCTGCTGATTTTGCACAAATACCCGCTTTTATGTCCCTTTGTATTTACAAGGTGACAACTGATTTGCACAAATAGGATACTAGAATTGGCTGTGATGATGATTTGCTTCTTTCTTTCTGGGCTATATCTACTTTACATGCGTTGAGAAAAATCCGACCCGTATCTTGGCGGGGCGACCCGTGTATGGCAATAATTTGCAAACCGGTGTCTTGCAGCCATGGCGTGTGTCTGCTTTCACTTTGCATGTTCATGGGATATACAGCAAAATCTGAGCCCTAGATACCCATTTTTTTTTTTTTTTTTGCAGATGCAGTTTCCCATCAATTTTTTAGCTCAAAAGTTGAGACACTTGAAGAAAAAGAAAACGGATTTTTAGCTCAAAAAATTAGGCAATTGGAGATAAAAAAAACTTTTTGGCTAAAAAATTGAGGCAATTGGAGAAAAATGGGATTTTTAGCTCAAAAAATGAGGTAATTGGAGGCAAAAATGAGATTTGAAGCTTAAAAATGAGGTAATTGAAGAAAAAAATGGGGGGTTTTTGGCTCAAAAAATGAGGGAACTCCAGCATGCCTATGATTGTTAGTTACTATCAGCTCTAACCAACAGCCCTTTTTGTATGGGAAAAAGTTCCAAATTTACCCCTCAACTAGCAAAATGTTCTACTTTGAGAAAATCTGACCCGTATCTTGGCAGGGCAAACCGTGTGTGTTAATAATTTGCAAACCGGTGTCTGCAGCCATGGCGTGCGTCTGCTTTCTCTTTGCATGTTCATACGGGGAGAAATTCAAAAAAGCCAGATTTACAGGTGGTAATCCAAAAATGACCAAAGATCTCCGGTATATTATGCTGGAAATTTTCATGTGTTAGTTTCAGTATAATATGATGGAAGTTTATACACAGATGATCTAATCTTTGGAACTTTGCATGTCTTGGAGTTTATAATATGCTGGAAGTTCATACACAACAACTTTCCGTGTGTTGCAGCAAAATGATGGTTACGCTGGCTATTTTTTAATTAGTAATTCGAAAATTGGCTAGCCCGTGCTATTTTATACAGAAAAATCTGAGCCCTAAATCTTTTAGCTCAAAGAATGAGGCAATCGAAGAAAAATGGGATTTTTCTATGTACTTGACAATTTCTGCCATGCCTACGTTTTCTAATTTGCTCTAATCAACAGCAATATTTGCATGTGTGTGTATTGTATGTCTCTTTTTGTCTCTCTGTCTGTAACTACTTTGCTTCTGTGTTTTAGGCAAAGCATATATAACTGCGGGACTTTCCAAGATTCGAACACAGGACCTCTTGTTTGGTGAACCCATGTCATTTTCTTCTTAGCATCGCTCAAAAAATGAGGTATCAGAGAGAATTGTGGTATATGCATTTAAAAATTGGATCTTTTTTGTATAGCCATGTTGTTGTTGTTGCTGCTGTTGTTATTGCTTCTGTTTGTGCTGTTTGCTGTTATTGCTGCTGTTAGGCTGTTTTATGAACCAAACAGCAAGGGATCAATGTCACAAGGGAGAAGTTAAGGCTGTGATGGTAATGCTAAGAAGGGGGTCTTCCCTTGTCCTAAGTATGGTTTTCTGATATACTCACGAAAATGCCTCGATTGAAACATCATGGCATGGTAACCTGGAGAGGTTGCAATGGCGGGGTAACCTGGAGAGATAGTAAGGTACATGATGCGCATCTCTCTATGTTTTTTATTAGAAAATATCGAAGCCGCGTCTGTACTGTGGCAGGGTACTATTCTTCCACTAGACCACTTGACCTTCTTAACATGATTTTCCCGGAAACTAGGGTTATCAATGGTTCGGTTTGGCCAGTTATTTTACAATGAGATCCATATTTTTGGGAGGTTCAAAAGGATTAGAGAACTATAACATGAACCAGAAGGTCAAATGAAAATGGCAAAAATCTCATTAGTTCAAGTCCGAGGCTGCTGGGTTCAGAGAGTTGTGGGGAGCTGTTTGAGTGGTTGCCCCTCTCTGTCATTCCTAGCAGCCAATGATCATTCAATATTTCCCAATTTCAGACCACCCTTTAGCAAAATAAGTTCGACGAGCACGTGAAGATTTTCACTCTTTACTCATCAGATGGTTGAGCTTTGCTATATCTTGGCGTGGCGCTTTTGGTTGGTCTTGTGAGATATGGGAGGTATTTGGTTTCCGTGTCTCACAAAAGCTTCTCATTAAAGTTGCAGCCATGGCGGAGTTTAGCTTATGCCTGAGAAGAGGCTAATCTTAGCCTCCAAGTATCTCTATGTTTTCAAAGGAGGCTTTTTATGGAAGTCGAGAAAGGTTGAGATTTTCTAAGGGTGGTTAGTCTCTTCCTCTGAAGTTCAGTATAGCTGATGAATTTTCCAGTACTATTGTTACAAAGTTAAAGATTAATAGCCCTATCATCAGCTAATGCCAATTATGCTCTTGATGATGATGATGATGATAACGACGTCGACGATAACCATGGTTATGGCAAGCAAACAACAAACAACAACAAACCCAGTGTAATCCCACATCTGGTGTCTTGGGAGGAGTGTATATGCAGACCTTACCCCTACCTGGTGAAGGTAGATAGGCATGGCTATAGCAATAAGGAAAATACATATTCTGCCCCCTAAGCTTGTCCCAGAGAACCTGAATCCTTAACCCTGAACTTTGTGATGAGGCTATGATGATATTCTCCCGGAAGCTTGAAAATCAGATTCTTGAGCTGATTCGTATCCTGGCTAGGGAAAGGCAGGGAATTTGTGAGGTAGGTTCTTATGTGCTTCTCACGAAGGCATCTGCTTTTTGCAGCCATGTCGGATTAGCCCTTCTTTTATGATAGCAGTACCAAGTACGCCTTGCGTTCCAATTTATGTGAACTGAAAATGTCCAAATTGCTATTGAAAAGTTTCCATCTTTCCAAAGAGGCAATGATATTATTGCTATCCTGAGCTGAAATTGGAGGCATGGAGAAAACCGACTCGTATCTTGGCACCGGGATCATGCAACTGATTCATTTTGCAGCCATGGCGTTGTTGTCTTCTCTTTGCCCCATTTTACACAGATCTGAGCCTCAACCCTCAGTAGGAAGAATGAGGCATCAAAGAGAGAAATGGGATTTTCAGTAAAGGGTGGTTGCCCCCTCTCTGTCGTGTCCCCGATTTCTTCATTCAATCAAGCAACAACCCTTTGGGAAAAAAAGAAAAGAAAAGTAAAATGTTTCTGCTTCTTCTGCTACAACAACTGATTGCACAAATAGCCTATTTTATGACCCCTTATATTTGCGAAGGTGACAACTGATTTGCACAAATAGGATTACTGAAATGGACTATGATGATCGTTTGCTTCTTCCTGGGTTATCTACTTTTACATAAGTTGAGAAAGATCATAGAATTACAGCAAAATATGAGCCCTAAAGGCCCAACTGGGTTCTTCCGTTTTTTCTTGAACACCCATTTCAGACGCAGTTCAAAAAACGAGGCAATTGGAGAAAAAAGGGGATTTTTTGAGGGTGTTTGACCATCTCCATCATGCCTATGATTTCTTTTTTACTTTTAGCTCTATCCATCAGCCCTTTTTGTATGTGAAAGAGGTCCATATTTACACCTGTACTACATGAAATGGTCTACTTTTGCGCTCCACTTAATAGTTGAGGGCTAATTTTGCACTTGTGTACTTTTTCTTCTCAGGTATCAATACATGATTTCAATCCAAAAAGCACTTTGCTTGCTCAGTGAATGTAGTTGATAGATAGACATATAAATAGAAAAAAATGAGGCTCTGATCATAAAGATAGTGCTTTTATCCATACATATCATGAGAAAATGTCCAAATTGATCCTTTATGAGGCAGTGATGATCTTTCAATCTATCCTCCTGATTTAGTAATTGAGCATAGACAGTGCCTGAACTGTATCTTGGCGGGGCAATGTCCCAGATGCATGTGATAAATTGTAACATGCAACTGAGGGTATTTGCAGCCATGGCGTGGCCGGACTTTCTTATCTTGAGCGTAAATACAGCTCTGAGCCTCAGTTATTCAAAAAAAAAAATTAGAGCATTATAAGATGAAGCAGAGGGTGAAATAAGAATGGCAAAAATCTCATTAGTTTAAGTATGAGGCTGCTGGAGTCAGAGAGGTGTGGGGAGTTCTTTGAGTGGTTTGCCCTCTTTGTTATTCTTAGCAGATCACTGAAAGTTTCCCAATTTCAGAATCCTCTTTAGTGAAGAAGTTCAAATAAGGCAGTGAAGATTTTCATTCTTTACTCATCAGATGGTTGAGCTTTGCTATTTCTTGGCGTGGCAGCTTTTGGGGGTCTTGTGAGATATAGGAGCTATTTTGGTTTCCGTGTCTCACAAAGGCTTCTTAAGCTTGCAGCCATGGCGGGGTTTAGCTTATGACTGAGAAAAGGCGAATCTGAGCCCCTCCCAAATGTCTGATTGTGGTCAACGAATGAGGCTTTTTATGGAACTCGGAGAAAGGTTGAGATTTTCTAAGGGTGGTTACTCTCTTCCTCTGAAGTTCAGTGTATCCAATGAATTATCCTATACTTTTGTAACGAAGAGAGATCAACAGCCCTTTCATCAGCAGAATGGCGATTATGACGCTGATAGCCATGGTTATGGTAATAATAAGGCAAAATACACATTTTGCTCCCTACACTTGTTCGGAAAAACCCAAATCCTAAACCCTGAACTTTGTGAATGAGGCTATGGTGATATTCCAGGAAGCTTGAAAGTCGGAGTTTATAGCTGATTCTTATCTTGTCTAGGCATAGGCAGCAGTATCTGTGAGGTGGGTTCTCACGTGCTCTCTCACAAAGGCGTATGCTTTTTTCAGTCATGGTGGATTAGTGTTTTTTTCTTCTTCTGGTAGATCGAATCTGATCCTCTTTTCTGTGCTATGTTTGTTCTACAATGGGTGGTCTATTTCTTTTGTTCTTTTTATGCTCATGTTGTATAATATTGGTCTGAGATGCCGTCTTAGTGGAATGACATGATCTATGAACGGAATGACATGTTCAGTGAGGATTCATATAGTTGATCCCAGCTTGTCTGGGATTGGGAGGTTGTTGCCGTGTTCCTTTCATATTCATGTTCGACGCTGCTTTTGCAAAATATCAGGAACAATCCCAGTTTCAAATAAAAACTGTTATGTGTTTCTCTGCACAGTTTCGAAGAGTGAAATTATTAGGTACTGATGTGATACAAGTCCAAAGGGAATGGAAGTCATAACTGTCTGTCTTTAACCAGTTTGATATTGAAGCTAGTTGCTGATTTTATCTACACAATTTTTCAAACTTTCATGCCTTATTTCCATCTTGAAAATCCCAAGTCTTAGAGGCTGTGAAGATTATGTATAATGAAAAAGAAAAGTGAAAAATATTAGAGTTGATTCCTGGCCTGGTGTGGCAAGACCAGTCGGAAGGTCTTTCTTATAAGGCAACTGATGGTTGCAGCCATGGCAATGCTAACTTTGCTATTTCCTTTGATTAAATATGCTAAAATATGAGTCTTATCCTCCACTTGGTTTATTTATATTTTCTTTTTTGACAAGTCTTTCTGGAGATAATTCTAGACTAGAAAATATTTTCGTGGTCTTTGGTCTATTAATTTGAATTCAGGTGCTTCTTTATCCTGAGTGGTTACTGGTTAGTTAAAGATTGGAGGGAGTTATGGTTTCTCAAATTGGCTAGGATTTGTTTTTGTGCAGTGCTAAATTGCAACTTGCTCAGTGTTTTTCGTTTCTAATTTCATTTTCTTTTGGTAATTTTTATCCCAGTTAAACAGTAGTTTCTTGGGGCCCTGCTTTACCAGGCTGGGGCAACTGTTTACCAAAAACAAGCTCTCCGCAAAGTCGTGAATGAAGGGAATAATCATATTTCTTTAAGTAAATATGATCAATACAAGTTTAAGCTAATGCTCCTTAATTTATCTTTTTTTAGATCAAGTGTATGTATGCTCCTTAAGAACGAAACTTATGCTGCTGCTGGCTGTGTAAAGTCGAATTTCAACTCCATAAAGATAATTTCAAGCAGTTCAATGACCATTTAGGAACTAAGATTCTGTTTGTGGTGATCTTTCATGCCTAGTCAAAACTTAGATTTAGATTCAGCACAGAACTATTGTCTCATATTGTTATTGAAGAGCCAAATATAAAGTGGTTATGGAGCTGACCTTTCTAAGATTCTGATAATTTGAGATGCACTATGACACCAACTAAGAATAACAGCATTTTCCACTATGAGTGACTCGTTTGGAAAGTCTTAATGCAAACTCATGAGTATAAAGGCTATTTTTGGAGTCCCTCGGTTGCATAAAGACTTTTGAACTTTCTCTTTCATTGTCTTCTCTTTTCCCAACCCCTCCCTCGTTAGAAGCTGGTAGTTTTTTTCTTCTTTGGTGATGCACGCCCCTGGCTTTTCCGGGAATTTTTCTATTAAACCGGAAGTCGAGTAGATTAAAACTAGTTAAAAACACAAAACACCGTTCACTGTTTGGATCTGGACTCCAAATCAGCTTCATTAATCCTTCTTTAAGTATTGTGTGTGTGGGGGGGGTGGGGGTTGTTTGATTTTCTTGGAGAATTTTGAATTACTCTGGCTTGTCTTTTTTTTTTCTTTTTGTCCAAATTAGTGAATTATAAATTGACTTTTAGTTCTACATAATAATGAAATAAAGGGTCGTTTGGGGTAGAAAGTAGTGCAGGGGTTATTTATTGAATTATTGTTGGATACTTTGATTGATATATTTCAAATTAGTGTACAGATAGGTGAAAATTTATGGTAAACCTACTTTCTCAATTCCTTCAGCCCTAAAAGACCGAGGTTATCCTTATTACATTGGGCAAAAGTGGAAAAACCAAGACCAACTAGCGCTCAAGTTAATAGCATTGTACGAGTCTTCCACACAAGATGTGTAGGTTTGATTGTTTATTGTTTCTTTGGTTCTCCATTCTCAAAAAAATTGAAACAATAGTATCTCAATTTTTTAAAAATATGTGATGATTATTATAATATTTTTACATGGTTTTTATATATATGTTTGTTGAATTTTATAGATTGTGTAGCAGAATCCTCGTAGTTACCAAAAAAAGAAGAATGAGACGCCAGAGAGAGATAAGGCTGTATTTTTGGCGGTCCCGGGCCTTAAATGGGCCAAACGGGCCGGGCCTGGCGGTCCCGGGCCTGGCGGTCCCGGGCTCGGGCGGTCCCGGGCTTCGTGGGCCTGCTGGGTGGAACCGGCCCGTGACGGGCCTAAGCCCAGATGGTCCTGGGCTAAACGGGCCGGTCTCGTGGGCTTAGCGGGCTTAGCGGGCCTAACGGGCTTTTTTATGTCCAGCTTTTTTTTTTTTGTTTTT
>MU782717.1:0-18686 GCA_026770625.1 Nicotiana glauca | reverse complement strand
GGGGGGGGGTTTAGCCTAGAGAGGTTGCAGGCTGTGCAGCCATGGTGGTTTCTGATTAACTCAATGCCTGATAAATTGAAATCTGATCCTTGTTATATTGAGAGAAAAAATCTGAGTTGTCCTTAATGTATCGGGATCTGACTATTTTGGTTCTTGATATATACGCCTTAACAGAAATGGTCCTTTATGTTTGAAAAGGGTGAACAGTTTTAGTCCAAAACCCTTAGACTGAAAGAAGACACCAAAGCACCTGTTAAGTGTCTTTTCTCCTATTCTTGCTGCCATTGTGCTGTTTTATGAACCAAACAGCAAGAGATCAATGTAAGGACAGGGAGAATTTATGCTGTGATTGTAATGCCTTTTTCTTTTTTGAGCAATTTGGGTTAGGCGTTGAGATGATAACAGCCATATCTTGGTGGGGTAACATGGGAAAGTTGCAGCAATGGCGGTTTCTGATTAAACCCAATACCTGATTCAATTGAAATCTGAGCCTCTTATGTACATAATGCTCATGTATTTTGTCTTTATACTACATACCTATATACATGCATGCAGGCATACGTTTATACATATCATGAGAAAATGTCCAAAATGGTCCCTTATCGAGGCAGTGATGATCTTTAACTCTATCCTTCTGAGCTAGTAATTGGGCATCGAGAGTAACCGGCATGTATCTTGGCTGGGCAATGACCCAGATGCATGTATTTTCTTACATGCAGCCTGGGGGTATTGCAGCCATGGCGTGGCTGGACTTTCTTTGCCTGAACATGAATAAGATCTGAGCCTCAGTTGTCCCCTATATCAGATTTGACATTGAGGAAACTGTTTCAGCAAATAGATGAAGCAAAAGGTGAAACAAAAATGGCAAAAGTTTCATTAGTTTAAGTTTGAGGCTGCTGGATTGAGAGAGTTGCAGGGAGTTTTGTGAGTGGTTGCCCTTCTGTCATTCATAGCACCCAATCAAAATTTCCCAATTTCAAACCACTCTATATCAAAATAAGTTCACTTAGGCAGTGAAGATTTTCATTCTTTACTTGACCTGAGCTTTGCTATATCTTGGGGTGGCATC
This sequence comes from Nicotiana glauca, assembly GCA_026770625.1. Taxonomy (NCBI): domain Eukaryota; kingdom Viridiplantae; phylum Streptophyta; class Magnoliopsida; order Solanales; family Solanaceae; genus Nicotiana; species Nicotiana glauca. The sequence goes on along the minus strand of MU782717.1, from coordinate 17,617 downwards.
TCTTTGGTGGTCTTGTGGATATTGAAGCTATTTTTTTGTTTCTGTGTCTTGCAAAGGCTTCTTAAGCTTGCAGCCATGGTGGGGTTTAGCTTATGTCTGAGAAAAGGCAAATCTGAGCCTCCCAAATATCTTTTTGTGTTCAAAGAACGAGGATTTTTATGGAACTCGGAGGAAGGTTGAGATTTTTTAAGGGTGGGTACTCTCTTTCTCTGAAGTTCAATTTAGCCAATGAATTGTCCTGTACTTTAGTCATAAAGAGAAAGTTTAACAGCTCTTCCTGAGAAAATACATATGTTGCCCCCTAAACTTGTCCAGAAAAACACGAATCCTAAACCCTAAAGATTGTGAATGAGGCTGTGATGATAGTCTCCAGCAAGCTTTTAAAACCAGATTGGCTGAGCCTTTTTCTTTCATTCTTTGAATGTTCATGTTCTTTCTTCTGCATATCAGGAAGAATCCTCATTTCAATAGATATGAAACGAGTCCAGAGAGAAAGGAAGTGAATATTGAGGATTCATATACTGTCTTTAACCAGGGATACTATTGAAGCTAGTTGTTGCTGTAGTTACACAATATTCAAACTTTCATGCCTTTGTTTCAATCTTGAATACTGGATGTTTCAGAGGCAGTGAAGATTATATACAATGAAAATGAAAAGTGAAGAAGATTAGAGTTGATTCATGGCCTGGCTTGGTGAGTCCAATCAGAAGGTCTTTCTTATAAGGCAACCGTAGATTGTGCAGTCATGGCAGTGTTAACTTTGCTCATTTTTCCTTCTCTTTTTTTGATTAAATAGGCGAAAATCTTAGCCTCATTCTTAACGTAGTTTATGTACACTTTTTTACTAGTCTTTCTGGAAATAGATTTAGATTACCTTCATCATGGAACCACTGTAGTCAACAGCTTCGGCTTCCAACTCTAAATCCTAAAGAGAAATAGGGTTTCTGGGTTGAGTACAAGCATTTGTTATGTTGCCAGTTCGAGTGGCTTTCAACGATCTGGATAAGGAGCTTGAGTTTTCTCCTTCGGACTTATAAATCAGTCTTGCTTGGGTTGATGGAAATTGGATATGCCCGCATGAAAAGGTAATAAATTTTACCTTCTCCGATTTGGTTGTGTTTATTTAAGGTCAATTTTGGCAAACTTTGAACTGCATCTTGGAATATCTGCAAACTGAATAATATCGAAGTACTACTTTATGATTAATATGTCTATGTTGTGCTTAAATTTTTGTTACGTCTTCTATGATTGAACTGCTATTGCAAAACATGTTACAGAGTAAATTTATGCAGCTATCGATATCGTTAATCAGTACTCTTGAGTGCCTACTGATTTGATTATAGATGGAATGGCAGTTTATAGGCATCCACAAATACAAGAAGGAAAAACCAGCTTATGTTGGACATCCAAAAGGGGGGGTCGCACGCCATATGTTGCATGCCTCAGCTTCACTACTTGCGTGAGGCCTCAAAGATGCAATTCTCTGATTCTTGGCTGCAAGTTCAGAGCTGTTGCTTTGTTCTTGAATGCTATTTGCTACCGATTGCATCATGATCTTTGTTTTTCTCACCCAGTAGTGTTGATTAATATGGATGATATGTCTGTTGACAAATTTTGTGCTAAATATTTTGCAATTGCTGCAGCATCCACTGGGTGATGATCATGAGGTCAACCATATGCCGAAATATGGAATGTATTGTACAGCAAACTCTATTTGTGAATGATCTTTTGTCCCGCTGGAACGTCTTTCTCATAGGGCAACCGATAATTGCAGCCATGGCAGTGTAAAAACTCTTCTTTCCTGCGATCAAATAGGCGAAAAATCGAAGCCTCATCTTTTACTTGGTTTATTTACGTTCTTTTTGTCAGTCTTTCTGGAAATAGTTTTAGATTAGAAATATTTGAATTAGCTGTACACGTGCGATCTGAAACATTTTGGAGCTAGAAGTTAATTTGAGACCTATGTATGGTGCTCGAGTCTAGGTACATCTTGGCTAATATTAATCTGGATGTTAAAATGATTAACTTTCAAAAACTAATTTGGTAAAATAATTTGCTCAAACCATTGTTTTTCTAGAGCAGCACACTATGGCTTCTCCGTTGCGTAGTAGTTTAGTAGTTTGAATATACGTGTTGTTATATAAATGGTAGAATCTCAATTTGATGCAATTTAGTGGCAGAATAGTGTAGCTTACGTATTGGAAATAGGAATGTAGTGGAAAATAAGAAGAAAACCTTGACCTTAACAAAAAACTAATGGAAATCAATAAACTCATGGCTCAGGGGGTCCCTACAATTTAGTGGCTAAAACAATTTATCTTTGACACTAACATTCCCAACCCACTCAATATTCCCAATTCCATTCTCGTACCTTTTTGTTTCTGGCATATTTGGCTAACTAGAAATTGAAAAGTTTGCTGCGCACATTCCACAACTTATCCTCAATATGGCCGTAGAATACGTCTCCATATTAAATGGCACCCTCTCACTCCACAACTTTTAAATAAAACACCGATGGTTCCACTACAAGAAAGGACAAGGACGGAACCATACGTGATTCATCAAGTACTGGCTTTTGGGCTTTGCAGGACAATATCTAATTCATGGTAGCGTGGAATCTGAACTAGTTGCGTTATATCATGGTTTACAATTGGCTTTTACTCATAGATACAAACCTCCTGAGTGAATTTAGATGTCCAGACAATGATAACTATTTTACAGACGTCATATCCTTTGTATACTAATCTCATAAATGATTGCATTGCAGGTTCACTTGGATGATCCAGCTATACTTTATACCCACAGGAACAAAATCAAGCCGCTGACTTACTGGCAAAGTTTGGTTGCCAAATGGATAATTCGGCAGTCATCATTGTATTTGCACAACCACTATCTTTTGTTCGTACGTCACTGGAAGATGACCTTACATGCAAGCTTTTTGCTAGACGAGTGGTTCTCCCAACTCTTCCACCCTCAACCAGTTTGCAACCTCCTTTTGAAAGACCTTTATGTACTACCCAAGGTATGGGCAATAATAGCAGTAGTTTCTCCCAAAGGCCCCCTTTTTGTGACGACCCATCTTCAGGTCGTCCCCTTACGACAATGCATAGGCTCTCCCCTACTTCTTCTACTACTCCACTTTAATATTATATACTAACTAGTTATCCTTTGCACAAAAATGAATCAACTACAACTCAATTTCAATCTTGTTAGTTTCTGTTGTATATGTTATTTAAATTGGCTCCACTCTAACTGAGCCTATATTATTATGACATTTTAAATTAAAAAATAATTAACTTGAGAGGAACTTTTTTCATTTTTTGATTCGAGGCTCCGTTCTTACACTTCTCGTTGTTCATTCGGGGATATCACGTCCAAAGGCGTGCACTATTAGTCAATAAAATTGGAATAAAGATTTTGGGAGATCATATTTCAAATTGCAGCATAAGCCAAAAGAATAAGTGGACTAATTTATCACTCTAATTTTATTGGACAAAGTTGTGCAGTATTTGTGGTGGGTGATAGCTGCGAATTTTATAAGCAACTGAATGAACGAGCTATGTTCCTAAAAATAAATAAATAATCAACATGTGAGCGAAGTAGTAGGTAATTACAGCTAAATATCTTAAAATATTAATAGACAATTTAAACGTATACTGTGAGTAACATAGTATCACATGTTAAAACTCGTTGAACAAAATAAAATAATCTTTATATATATATATATATATATATATAAAACTTAAATCATTACGGAATTAGTAAATATCTTTTACACTCCTTCTTCAATTTAAATGACACACTTTCTTTATTAGTCCCTTCAAAAAAATGACATATTTCTATATTTGGAAACAATTTAACTTTGAACTTTTTATTTTACTCATTTTGCCCTTAATGAGAAGTTTTTATAGCTAAACAAATGTTATGACCCACAAAGTGTTTGCTCCTTAAGCTTTAAGAACCATATGTTTTAAAAGTCTTTTTTTCTTTTTTTAAACTTTGTATCAAGTCAAACAATATTGTTTGCTCAAAAGTTATTATCTAGCTTATGAGTGTAAAACAATATAAATAAATTACGGGCAAATCATAGCAAACCGTAATAATCCATTGAACCAAATGAAGGAAGCGAAAATAAGTACTCAGAGTTAAGAGGAGAAACACTAAAAGCCTTTATTGATAGTAGTGATTTGGTCTTCCTCTCCATGAAGAGGTTCAGAGCCTTACAATGGTGTTCCACTTTCCCATAATATGGGTATCATTGTATCTTTTTTTCCTCTCCTGAATAGTGGCCAAGAAGAAGCTCCCCTTTCTAGGGTTTCCTCTCTTAGTATTTATAGCTGTGAGCTTCGTGAGCTGGCAATAAGTGGCCGTGACCACGTTGGGATTTCACCTTCATGATGGCGGGTGGGCCGTGGCCTTGTTGATCGAATCAGATAAGGGCTAAGTACCGTTAATTCTGAGTGGTCGTACCACTTATTAATTATGCATTAACTTAAGACGGGATTAACTTCGTTAATTATCGTGGGGTCGGATTCTGACCCATACAGTTAGTCCCTCCGCTTATTGAGATCGTGCCTTGACAGAACTCGATGAATGGACTTCATCGACTATGGTTTGGGAAACTCGAATTGGGAGGTAGACTGTCACTTCGGTCGAGGCCGAATTCCCTTTGGCGATGGCCCTTAGCCTTGTAGAGCGCTAGTGTTTTGTTATCATGTTATCAAGTCGTCGTTCGATCAAAGTTGAACTCTTATCCTTGGCGAAGGCACTTGACCCTTTAACTTAATTCGAGTGAGTTCGAGCTTTGTTGTGCTCTGATTCTTACGTTTGTTTGGGAGCATAACCGTAGACCACGCCGGACGGGTCGTATGTTGTGCTGCCAAGGGGAGTAAGGGTACGCTTGATACGTGTTTGGCGATGTCCAAAATTCTGAAGGCGCACTGAATATCTCCTCAGCGTTCATAGGTTGTTACAACCGTTTCGAAGGCGAGACGCCGGTTGGTGGATAAAAAGCTGCCTCATGGAGCCTGTCACAATGACGTATGTTTCTATTGAACTGAACCGGTTTGCGGTTGGTCATGTAGTTAATGATGGCAATTGGGGTTCGTGAAAGCCACTTGTGTTGCCTATAAATATGGGCTGAGGCATTTACTTCCCATATTTTCATTGATTGTCTGAGAGAGATTCTGAAGAAGCTTTTCTTCCTGCTAATTCACCTTCATCTTTGCTCTTTGTCCGTCAAACTTTGTTTCTTTCTCGTTAGTGAATCAGCAATGGCAGGCAGTTCTTCTCAAAACATTCTTCCGACGGATCTTCCGGTTAACTTTTCGGTGGTTGAAGGGCCATCTCTGGCAATGGGAGGTGCAGAACCGGTGGAGACCGATGAAGTTCCATCGGTTGACAAGATAGTATCTCTGTCCGGAGGCCTGATGATTGACTTCACTGTCGATGGTGAAGAGGATTAGGTGAACGAAGCCCCGTTAATGGGGGAAATTGGGATGGCCCAACTACGGGAACATGGGTTCATCCCCAGCTATGCTGACGTCGTTCTTGCCAGAAGCGAGGAGAGGGTCCACACCGACCGCATGGGATACTGCGTTTTTTATGCCTATCCCTTCAAATTGGGTTTTAAGCTCCTGCTCCCAATGCTGGTGGTTGATTTCTGTCGTTATTACGGGGTATGCCTGGGACAACTTGCTCCTTCTCTTTATAAATTGCTAGCAATGTTTATCAAATATACAGAACTGGCAGGTAGGGAGGTCATGCTGCAACATGTGCTTAGTCTCTACGCTCCCCAGAGAGTTTGCGATACCATGATTCAAGCCTCGTGGGTCGAGGGGCCTGATTACGAAATTGGATGACGAGGTCGAACCTCGCCCTTTTGAGCACTTCTTCTACATTAGGACTGAACATTTAGTGGCGTGCCCCACCGGGTTCCTAGAGGCTTGGAATCATGCACGTAAGTTCTTTAATCGTAGAATTCTCTTTTCTACCCCTCCTTACGTTTTGTTCTCGTAAGCGCTAACTCGTGTCAATTTTGTAGCCAAAACGTTGTCGCCGGCTCCGTTAGTAGGGGTGCGTGAGTGGGTTGAGACCGTGCTCCCCCATACGGTGGGGATACGCACATGAGCGTCTTTCTGGGAGAAGCATGGTCGTAGGCTTGTGACATGTGAAAAGTTGATTTCTTCTTCTGTTCTGCTTTGTTTCGACTCTATGCGTCAACTTTGTTTTTTTGTGATCAGGGAGGGCACGCCGCGTCAGGGCCCCTCAGTTGGCCTTTTGTCGGCCGGGTGCAATTGCTCGCTTCACTGTAACACCGGCGTCAGTTGAATCTTCAGCGGCTCCTTCTCCAGCACGGGCCGCACTTCGGGACGAGGGGCCATCGGGGGTTGTGCGCCCTAGGGCGGAGTCGCCATCAAATGGGGAGGAGGAGAGGCTATTGATAAGGCGTAGGGTCGTGTTCGCGCCGTCTCCTCCTGTGGTAATTAATTTGGACTCCCCCCAGCGGATGCGGAGAGGAATACGGCTGCGGTGCCTGCCCTTGAGGGCGGACAAACAATGGGGGTTGCCCCGGTTGGCTTAGGCCATGATGATACCGTCGCTTTGGCGACTCAATTGGTGGTTCCAGTCGCTGAGACGGGAGGTAGTTCCTCAACGGCTGCTAATGTTGGTGAGTCAAGCGCTCCTTCGGTGGCTACGTCGGATAGCTCTACCTCGCTGGTGGCGGAAGGAGGAAGGGATGCTGTAGGAGATGAGTATGAGTCCGAATCCGACTTGGACCCCGACGACGTCCGTATGTTCTAGGAAGGCTTCACCAATTCAGCGGTGCGCGCAGATGGGCGATCTCGCTTCATCGAGGTTCCCACGGAGTTGAACTTATTGCTCCAAGGGGAAAGCTTGGTGCCGCAGTTTGAGCTGCTATGCTCGGAGGCCGAGAATGCATCGTTGAGGGACGTTACGGATATTGGACTGATGAATGAAGTGGCCGTGATGGGCTTGAGGGTATGTAATATGACGTCGGTTTGCTTCTTCTTTGCCTTAGTTTGTTCTTTATCTTAATCGTTGTCTTTTCTTTGCAGTCTTATTTGTTGGAGGTGGAGAGCATCCGTCGGGCTAACGTTTGCTCGGGGATATTTTTGCGGGCGCTGGAAAAGTACCGCCGCTATCGAGATCGGTGCCGAGAGATGCGCGCACGCTTGAGGAATGATCCCCGTAGCCGGGCGTTGGTCGAGGAATTGGCGAGGCGGGAGCTTCAGGTGTAGCAAATACTTGGCAGAATGAGTGCTCTCGAGGAGCAGCTCCGTTGGAAGGATGAAGAGCTCGAGGCGGGAAAGAGGGCTGCAGCTGAGTGTGAGCGTCAGGGTCAGGCTAAGGCGGCGGAGTCCGCTGCGGCATGAAGCGGGAAAGTGACTGCATTGGAGGGTAAAATTGCAGTCTTGAAGCTTCAGGTGAGGGATGCCTCGTCGAGGCTGGGGCATTGAAGGAAGCTATCCGCGTGCACGAGTCCCAGCGGGAGTCGGAGAGGGCTGCTGCGGCCTTTAGAGAGGCAGGTCTCGAGGACCGGATCGGTGTCTTTGAGCAGGACGCCCAAGTCATGGCGAACCGGATCACGGCCTTAGAAGAAGAGAACCAGCGCCTACCGGACCAGGCCGCTTCTTCCATCCAGGCTCGCGAACTTTGGGTCTTTGCTGAGGCCCAACGTGATGTATATAAGAATTTGTGGGAGGCCGGCATCGTGACCGAAGCTGCTTTCGAGGGAGCGCGTCAAAAGGCTCGTGAGGCCCGTACCGACTGTGGTTTTGACGCGGCGACGCCAGAGGGTGACGATGGTGCAGTATGGCGCCGAGTAAAAAGATGTGCATTTTTTCTTGTCTTGTTCGCCGTTTGGCGTTTAGGTGTTTCTTGTTTTTTCTCCTTCTTTTTCCTTGCACAGACCGGCCTTGGCCGGGTGTAAGTGGGGATGACCCGCAATTAACTTTGTAGATAAATGAAACCTCCTTTCCATTATTTGCCTTGTATTTGTTTCGTACCTCCCCTTTTTTTTTTCCTTTTTAGATTTTCTTTGCATGCGTTCGAAGGGATGATTTTCCCTTGAGTTTCACTCTGGTAGGCAGTTAGTTTTTGATTGTTGACGACTTTTCTTCTTCGACTCGGGGTGAGTGAGTCGGAGCCGTTGCTTGGCGAAAACGGCACTTAGCCTTAGTCCCAGTTCGGGCACGGTCGCACTACCGACCGTGATGATAAAAAATACGGCCTTGTAGTTTGACCTGGGCCGGACTTTACGTGTCCCTAATCTTAGTTCGAGTTGGGAGTACTTACTTGAATGGAGAGGGTGCCTAATCTGCGCCTCGATTCGTTGGAGGTTGGGTTTTGCTGAGTTCAATAATGAAGGCGCTTGGTCCGAGTCCTAGTTCAATTGTGGTTGAACTTGTTAGATTTGAGGACGAAGGCGTCTAGCCTTATGGTTCGAGTGAGGTCGAACTCGTTGGATTTGATGGCGAAGGCGCGTAGCCTGAGTCTTGGTTCAACCGTAGTTGAACTTACTGGCGAAGGCGCATAGCCTTGATTTAATGGCGAAGGCGCATAGCCGGTTCAACTGTCGTTGAACTTTGTCAATTTTGATGGCGAATGCGCATAGCCTGAGTCTTGGTTCAACCGTAGTTGAATTAACTGGCGAAGGCGCATAACCTTGATTTAATGGCGAAGGCGCATAACCTGAGTCCCAGTTCAACTGTTGTTGAACTTTGTCAATTTTGATGGCGAAGGCACATAGCCTGAGTCTTGGTTCAACCGTAGTTGAATTTACTGGCGAATGCGCATAGCCTTGATTTAATGGCAAAGGCGCATAGCCTGAGTCCCAGTTCGACAGTTGTTGAACTTTGTCAATTTTGATGGCGAAGGCGCATAGCCTGAGTCTTGGTTCAACCGTAGTTGAATTTACTGGCGAAGGTGCATAGCCTGAGTCCCAGTTCAACTGTTGTTGAACTTTGTCAATTTTGATGGCGAAGGCGCATAGCTTGAGTCTTGGTTCAACCGTAGTTGAATTTACTGGCGAAGGTGCATAGCCTTGATTTAATGGCGAAGGTGCATAGCCTGAGTCCCAGTTCAACTGTTGTTGAACTTTGTCAATTTTGATGGCGAAGGCGCATAGTAACCGTAGTTGAATTTACTGGCGAAGGCGCATAGCCTGAGTGTTGGTTCAACCGTAGTTGAATTCACTGGCGAAGGCGCATAGCTTTGATTTAATGGCGAAGGCACATAACCTTAGTCCCAGTTCAACTGTTGTTGAACTTTGTCAATTTTGATGGCGAAGGCGCATTGCCGGAGTCTTGGTTCAACCTTAGTTGAATTTACTGGCGAAGGCGCATAGCCTTGATTTAATGGCGAAGGCGCATAGCCTGAGTCCCAGTTCAACTGTTGTTTAACTTTGTCTTTGATGGCGAAGGCGCATAGCCTGAGTCTTGGTTCAACCGTAGTTGAATTTACTGGCGAAGGCGCATAGCCTTGATTTAATGGCGAAGGCGCATAGCCTGAGTCCCACATTGTGGGTATTGAGTGCTGAAGCTCGATTTTGATTCGAGACCTTGAGCAGCTTATAAGTTGTCTTCCCAATCGGGGTATGTAGGCTGTCTTGAGGCGTCTCTAGGATTGAGATATCTCCGTGCCGGTTCCCGACCGGAGCTCGTATCAGGGATGCGGGAGATGCCTTATAGAGATCCTCCCTTAGGAGGGGCTTCTTCTTCTTGTTTGCACTATCCGAGATCAGAGAGAGAGAGAGGACTTGGATCTTGATTTGAGATCTTCGAGTTCCCCTTGTCCGATATGTTGCTTTGGCTTGTTTGGGCTGGGTTGTTTTTCTCCTTTTCCGGCGTTTCTTTCCTTTTGGTCCGGGAAGAACTATGCGATTTTGCTAGGAAATCCCCACTGACGGCGCCAAATTGTTTGCTCAAAAGTTATCATCTAGCTTATGAGTGTAAAATAATATAAATAAATCACGGACAAATCATAGCAAACCGTAATAATCCATTGAACCAAATGAAGCAAGCGAAAATAAGTACTCAGAGTTAAAAGGAGAAACATTAAAAGTCTTTATTGATAGTAGTGATTTGGTCTGCCTCTCCATGAAGAGGTTCAGAACCTTACAATGGTGTTCCACTTTCCCATAATATGGATATCGTTGTGTCTTTTTTCCTCTCCTGAATAGTGGCCAAGAAGAAGCTCCCCTTTCTAGGGTTTCCTCTCTTGGTATTTATAGCTGTGAACTTCGTGAGCTGGCAATAAATGGCCGTGACCACGTTGGGGTTTCGCCTTCATAATGGCGGGTGGGCTGTGGCCTTGTTGATCGAATCAGATAAGGGTTAAGTACCGTTAATTCTGAGTGGTTGTACCACTTATTAATCATGAATTAACTTAAGACGGGATTAACTTCGTTAATTTTCGTGGGGTCAGATTCTGACCCATACAAATATCATCTAAATTAAAACGAAGGAAGTAGATGTGTGATAATATAAAGGGTCAATATATACTCTTATTATTGAAAATAATTTAAATATACCCTTCGTTATACTATTGAATCATTTCGAACCCTACCGTTATACTATGAAATAAATATACCCTCATTTAGGACGGAATCCCATGTGGCAGCACATGATTAAATCAGTCCATTTCCTTTTTTTTAACCCGATTCAATTTAAAAAAAATACTGTCCGACCCAAAATTCACCCCCTTAAAAATTGAAAATTGCCAACATACAGACCCACACAAGCACTTTAGAGTAAAAATTGCGTGGGATAATCACTTTTAAAAAAGGCATTTAATTTTTATCTACCATTTTAATGCTGAGCAAAAATAGCTACTAGTCTATTAAAATTAATGTGAAGAGACAATATTACTCTTTTTTCTATCTCTTTTCTGTCCATGTTCTCTTCCTTGCCAGTGAACCTCCATGGCTTTGACCACCGCCGCACAGTAGTGAACAACTTTCACTACCAAAACATAGCTAATACCAAGTTGCCTCTATATCGACGAGAATTGAGAAATATTAAAATACAGAAACGATGTTACGTTCATTTAGAAATGTTGATCTCGTTATGGGTTCATTTATTGGATAAAAGTGCTTTGGTTCAGAGTATCGATACAGATATATATTTCTTAAAATTTGTAGTATGGGTTACTACCGTTTTTGGTTTTATTTATTAGAACAATCAATAGAAAACTACGATGATTCTGGAAGAATTTTGTGCACTTCATTTGACATCAATCTTATATGTAAATTGCAATTTTTTTTTGAAAGCATACAAATAACGTTTGGTTTTCTGCTACGCTATGGATCATGAACTTACAGTTATAAGTTCAAAAGTTAAGGACACTTGGTCCTGAACTTAGAATTACAAGTTCAAAAGTTAAGGACACTTGGTCCCGAACTTAGACTAACAGACTCAAAAGTTAAGGACAATAGGTCCTGAACTTACAATTACAAATTCAAAAGTTAAGGACTATAGGTTCCGAATTCCTAAACTTAGACTAACAAGCTCAAAAGTTAAGGACAATATGTCCTGAACTTAGGCTAAGAAGCCCAAAAGTTAAGGACAATGGGTACTGAACTTACAGTTACAAGTTCAAATATTAAGGACAATAGGTCCTGAACTTAGACTAACAAGCCCAAAAGTTAAGGACAATAAGTCCTGAACATAGACTAACAAGCTCAAAAGTTAAGGACACTTGGTCCTGAACTTACAGTTACAATTTCAAAAGTTAAGGACATATAGTCCTGAAGTCCTAAAGTTAAGTTTAAAAGTTAAGGACATGTAGTCCTTAACTTAGAGTTCCAAGTTCAAAAGTTAAGTACATGTAGTTTTGAAGTCCTGAAGTTAAAGTTACAAGTTCAAAAGTTAAGGATATGTAGTCTTGAAGTCTTGAAGTTAAGTTCAAAAGTTAAGGACATGAGCATAATGGTATTTTCGTCCGGGCAGTCAAAGTTTATTATAGCAGTGGCTAAAGACTAAAGACATTTTAAATAGTGGCTTAAAAGTAAATACATGTATTATTAGTGGCTAACCGTGCACTTTGGATACAACATACCTTTTTTCTAGGTGCAAATTTAATCCCTCTTTCTTTTATAGTGATAAGAGAAGGGCGATTTGCAACCGTACCCTATATTTATGCCACATTTTAACCTATATCCTATTTTTTAAAACTATTAATTTTGTAACCAACTAACAAAAAATTCATAATAATATGAACATTATACCCCTTCCAAAACATATAAAAGATGCATCAAGCATACCCAGATTCAAATTCCAGATCTCCTCCGTATCTCCGTCTCTCCTGAGATCGCCTCTCGCAAACCAGATTTGAACCAGATTCAAATTCCAAATTACAAAATACATTGTAAGTATTCAAATTCATCTTCAGAATTAAAAATAATTTTGATTGATTGAAGTTGTTTGACGAACTTCACTGATATGCTGAATTTGCATTCTAAATTTGTTTGACATTGGATTCTAATATTCTAATCCGACAAATATGCTGAAATTTTTGGTTTATTTGCTAAACAAACCGAAGTTATTTAGTAAATATTTAAAAAATTCAGCAGGAAGAGCTGAAGTTTTCCTATTACACTGGCTAAAAAAAATAAAATAAAAAATAAAATTATATATTGCACAAAAACTTAAGCATTAATTGCTGAAGTTTTTTACGTAATCTTTAAAAACTTCAGCAATATGAGTTGAAGTTTTCCTCCTAAACTGGGTAAAAAAAAAAAATATAAATTAAAATTACATATTGTACAAAAAACTTCAGCATAGGTGCTGAAGGTTTTTAGTAAATATTTAAAAACTTCAGCAGGAAGAGCTGAAGTTTTCCTATTACACTAGCTAAAAAAAAAACAAAACATAAATTAAAATTATATATTGCACAAAAATCTTCAGCATAGGTGCTGAAGTTTTTTACGTAATCTTTAAAAACTAAAGCAAGAAGAGTTGAAGTTTTTCTCCTACACTGGGTAAAAAAAAAAAATAAATTAAAATTACATATTGCACAAAAAACTTCAGCATAGGTGCTGAAGTTTTTTAGTAAATATTTAACAACTTCAGCAGGAAAAGCTGAAGTTTTCCTATTACACTGGCTAAAAAAAATAAAATATAAATTAAAATTATATATTGCACAAAAAACTTCAGCATAGTTGCTGAATTTTTTAGTTAATCTTTAAAAACTTAAGCAAGAAGAGCTGAAGTTTTTGTCCTACACTGGGTAAAATTTAAAATATAAATTAAAATTTCATATTGCACAAAAACTTCAGCAGGAAGAGCTGAAGTATTCCTATTACACTGGCTAGAAAAAATAAAACATAAATTAAAATTATATATTACACAAAAAACTTTAGCATATGTGGTGAAATTTTTCAGTTAATCTTTAAAAACTTAAGCAAGAAAAGCTGAAGTTTTCCTCTTACACTGGGTAAAAAATAAAACATAAATTAAAATTTTATTTTGCACAAAAACTTCAGCACCTTCCTCTTACACTGAGTAAAAAATAAAACATAAATTAAAATTTTATTTTGCACAAAAACTTCAGCACAGGTGCTGAAGTTGTTTAGTTAATCTGTAAAAACTTTAGCAAATGGAGCTGAAGTTTTCCTCCTGCACTATGTATTTTATTATAATTCTTTGGAAAAACTTCATACCAAAAGATGCTTATATTTTTAGGAGTATGTAAAATACTTTTCATATAATTTTTTGTATGCTGAAGTTTTTTTAGTTCATCTGCTAAAATGCTTAATATTTTGTCGTGCAATACGTAATTTTTGGATAAGTTTTTGTTAATTGCTCTGTTATTTTCTAAGTTTAAAAAGTATTTTTAGTTCATGCTTGAAAACTCAGCAAATGGAGTTGAAGTTTTCATCAAGCACAGTGTATTTTATTATGATTTTTTGGAAAAACTTCATACCAAAAAATGCTTATTTTATTATGATTTTTTCTTAATTCTTGCTGAAGTTATTTAGTTCATTTCCTCTACTATTTTTCGAGTTTGAATAGAATTAATATAAAAAAAAACACACAAAAAAACTTAAAACAAAAACTGAATATTTTATTAAACATTAAAAAGGATAAATTAAATTACATAAATAACAAAATAACATAGATAACAAAAAGAAAAACTAATCGTCCATATCATCATCATCAACATCGTCGTCGTCACTACCAGATGGACGAGCATCTTCATCAGTAAGATTATCAAATCTTGCATATATCACAAGCGTATCAAGCTTGTTGTTGATTTCTTCCAGTTCCCCGTCGTACTTGTCTATGAGCTCATCCAGTTTCAGCTCAAAAGCCTCTATAATGTCTTGCTTGATTTCTTCCAATATTTGCCTGATGACAGCATCCATTTTTCTCCTTTTTGTATTTTATGTCTGCCAAAATATATTTATTTGAGTGAATAAACTCACAAGGTATAACGTGCTTATATAGGGAAAAAAAACTTCTGCATGGTATATGAAAAGACAAAGATGAATTTTAAACGTTGTCTAATGAAAAGCGTGCATGAATGTGATATGAATGTAATTATTACACTAACACATACCCCCAACGCAATATAATTACTACTTTAATTGTATTTCTTATGTTTACTCCTGTATACTATGCAATTAATGCTGAAACATGCTCAAATTTGTTGAATTCATTTTCTAAAACTTCAGCCCAATGTGCTGAAGTTATTTAGTTCATTTCTAAAGCTTCAGCACTTAATGAGCTGAAGTTTTTTTCCTTGCATTCATGAATCCCTGCCATACAGCTTTTGCAAAAAAACTTTAGCTGATATGCTGAAGCTATTAAGCTTATTTCTAAAACCTTTAGCACTTAATATGCTGAAGTTTTCTATGCAGGATTCATTAGTTATGTCGTACATCTTTTTTCAAAAAACTTCAACAGAAGATGCTTAAGTGATTTAGTTCATTTGTAAAAACTACAACACAAACAACCTAAAAATTCTTCTGTTCACTTTCTTAATACTTGCCACTAAACATGAATCTGTAGGATGAGTTCGATTTGCGTTGTTATAAATTTCAATGGGAGGTGGACTCCTGATTTCAAATACTTGGATCATGATAAAAAACTTGCTCTACTTAATAAGCACATATCATTCAATACTTTCCTAAAGAAAATTAATGAAGTTGCAAATATTGATTCAATCGGATATGCACTAAAACTATGGTTTGATATCAAACTAAATACAAGAAAAGGAATGCTTGTAACTTCATATGAAGAACTCAGTACCTGTATATATTTGCTTACAACCGATTCAGCCTACAAGAATTGCCATTTCGTCATCGACAAAATACTACCTTCAGAATCTGTAGCATTCAAACAATCTTTTGCATATGCGATAGATTCAGAACCTTTTGCTGATTATCAACATGAAGTAGGACAACCAGTAATGGAAGTAGACAACGAGCAACAACCTTCTAACATTACAGCTGCTTCAGAATATATAATGCTGCAACAATTACCCCCTCCTCCAATAAATTCATACCAGTTTGTCGAGGACCAAGAAGAAGAAGGACAACTAATAATGCAAATTAACAACCAACACACAATCCAAGAAAGTTTTTTGTTACCTTCTGCAATGATAAGCAACAACGAAGATGAAGTAAACATGGAGCTTATACCGATAACATCAGATAGAATTGAAGAAATTGCGGAAACTTCTTGTGCTTCTCAGAAATCAAGAAAAAGAGTGAGGAGAAAGCTGAAAGAATCTCCACAATGTAAAATACTTAGGCACGATGCGTTGCCTGAGGAAGTAAGAGTTGGATCAATTTTTGAGAACAAACAAAATATGACTAAATTTTTCTGCAGCTTGGAGATAAACCAGAAAGTTGAATTCACTGCTGTTAGATCATGTTCAAAGAGATCAGAGCTGAAATGCATCTTGGACAAATGTGGTTGGAATGGTACGTGCTACCAGAATAAAAAATTCCACACTATTCAGGGTGATAAAATATCATAACATCCATGAATGCTCGATTGATGTAAGAAAATCAGATCAGAAGCATACTACATCAAATTTTATAAGTGAACAAATTATAGAACATGTTCGGGACAAAAATATAGAGGTTACACCAGCCTTTGTAGAAAAAGAAATGAAAAAAAAATTTGGAATTGACATTGGTTATAACAAGGCATGGCGTGCTATTCAAAAAATTGTTGCTTGCATAAAGGGAACACCTGAAGAGAACTACCAGATTCTTCATTTATACGTACACATGAAGGTGTGCAAAAACCCAGGAACGTACACAAGCATAAAAAGAGATGGGCAGAATAGGTAAGCAAAATAATACTAACCATCAGCCTAAAGTTTCAAATGTTCCAATTTGAAAAACTTCACACCTTATGATTTGTTTTTTTACTGTACATATTTGCTTACATGTTCTTTGCTCCTGCGACATCAGTAGCTGGTTGGTCCTACTGTAGACCCGTTATTGCAGTAGATGCACTGTTTTTTAAGTCAAAATATCGTGGTGTTCTATTTGTTGCTGTATTAAAGGATGCAAACAATTAAATCTTTCCTCTATGTTTTGGTGTAGCAGATTCACAAAACAATGAGGCATACATTTGGTTCTTCGGGGAAATGAGAAAAGCAATTCAAGTCTGTTGTATACCGGTTTTCTTGTCAGATAGAAACCAATCGATCGTAAATGGGATTAGAAAATTTTTTCCTGAAGCTCACCATGGTATCTGCCTCTATCACTTTGAGAAAAATTTAAAGCAAAGACATGCAAAAGCCACGGTAATAAATCTTTTTCAAAGTGCTGCAAGGTCATACAAACGTGAAGATTTTAATCAGTTAATGTCACGACCCGAATTTCCTACCCTCGGGAGTCGTGATGGCACCTACTAGTAGCTAGGCAAGCCAATCAACAATTACCTCTTTTAGCGAACATCAACAATATTAGAAACAATGAAGCATTTAATAATAAAGCGGAAGTCTCAAATATAATTAACAGAAAGAAATGCGGAAGTTTTGACAAAATCCTCTACCCAAGACTGGTGTCACAATACTCACGAACGTCTAGAGAATACTAAATACAAGGTTCGAATGAAGCATAAAACTATTTGTTTCGGTACAAAGATAACAAACTAAGATAGAGATAGAGAGACTCCGGGCCTGCGGACGTCAGCAAGGCTACCTCGGGGTCTCTGTACTGAAGTCAACTTCCGAATCCTCTACTGCTGTCCAAAAGCTGCTGCTTCGGCGCTGTGATCTGTGCAAAAAGATGCACAGAGTGTAGTATCAGCACAACCGACCCCATGTGCTGGTAAGTGCCTAGCCTAACCTTGGCGAAGTAGTGATAAGGCTAGACCAGACTACCAGATAAACCTGTGCAGTTATGAAATACATTGCGGAAAAATAAACAAGAAATAAGCAGTTTATAAAAAGAGGGGGAAACATGCTGTGGGGAGGCAACAATTAAAACAAGAAGTCTAAACTTAAGGATAGAACTGCCAATAGAAACTTAAATCCGGAATAAACACACTTAGGCTTTCACGACCCAAAATCCACTAAGGGTCGTGGTGGCGCCGGACACCTCTGTCAGGCCAGCCAACAAAAATTTATC
>MU782714.1:395609-406778 GCA_026770625.1 Nicotiana glauca | reverse complement strand
GCAATGGTGTGCAAGGGAGTGAGCAGCAATATGCAGAAAGTATGCAGAGAGAGCAGCAGTAGGCAAAGAAGTGAGCAGCAGTAGTAGTGAAGTGAGCAGGAATAGCAAACTCAAGCAAGCAGCAATGTAGAGAGAGCAATAGAACAATAAAGTAGCCTAAAGTTCAGCCTGGGTTTCAAATCAGCTGAGTAACCAGTAGTCACAAGAGAGGTGAGAGAAGTTGTGTAGAAAACAAGAGAGAACACTGAATAATTTTGTGTAAGAGAGAGTTCAGAATGAATTCTGTTCGTATCTCACGTGAGAAGAGATGAGGAGTGTTTATTGTTTTTTGAAAGCCAATAGAGAATAAGGTAACAGGTACCTAATTATAGAATAATACCAATTGGAATCAATTACAGGACCTAATTCAAATTAATCAGGGATTCATTATTCGAATGGGAGTACAGGCTATATCAAATAAAGGAAAGAATCAATCAGACGACTAATTATACCATAGTAAGAGTAGTAGGCATGTAGTATGTAATAAGGGCCAGATGCATAATACTCAGATAAGGAAAATATATGCTGAGTACCAGAAAATATGTTTAAAAGCATAAATATGGTAAACATATAAATTAACTCTGAAAATCAGTCAAAGAATCACGGACAAGACCAAAATTAGAGGGAATCAGTACCAAGTATAGAGAGCATCTCACAAGTAAGGAAATAATTCAAAAATAGTGTAAGAACCTTTAATGAAAGCATATACAAATCAGGGATTCAAAGAGATGCACAGAATCATTCGAACAACAGTTATACCTACAAACACGATAGGCGTGAAAATCAGAGAACATTAAGCAAGAAAATCACAATTTCAACAGAAGATTGGTACCCTAGTAAAAGCTTAAAGCATGGAGCTCGGAATAACTAGAAAACAAACAAGCTTATAACATAAACACAACAGGCATAATCACATAATACTCAAAAAGAAGTAGAAGATATAGTGATCTTGAAAGGGGGTCGGAAACCCTAGTTTTGAAATGAAGAACAAGACGCTAAAAAGAACTTGAATAATCAGAGAAATCGAGTAGTGAGTAGTGTAAAACGCAAAGAATAAACTAAAAATCATTTTAAAAAGACAGAGATTATGAGAATTAGGCAAAAATTAGGGTTTTGCAATAAAATCAGTGAGGTAAGGAACCTGGCTGCGAAACTCGTTAATAATGGAGTTTAAAGCAACATCGGACTGAAAAATACTGGAGACAAGGCCGGAGATAAGCCAAGCAAGGCTTCCAGGGACCGTCTTTCATGGTGGAAGTCTCTGGGGCTTCAAGGCTCAGAGAGAAGCAACGAGACAAGGTTCCATGGCGACTAGAGGTCGAGAGGAGTGAGGATGGAGTTGGCCGGAGAGGCGACGAAACCCATCGGAGAAGAACTAGAAGGTTCTAGAGAGAAGGAGGAGACGAAGAGTCTAAGAGAGAGACCGGTCTCTTTGCAAATGAGGTTAGGGGGGGTCATTTAACTTAAATTAGGTAAGTGAATCTGGGCAGTTGATCTCGTTTGATCAACGGCTCAGATTGAATTATAGCTGGGTCGGGTTAACTTAATTGGGTCTAGGTCGGGTTAGTTTGAGATATGGGTTGTCTGAAAGTGTGTTGGAATTGGGGTCAATTTGGGCTATGTTTGCAAATGAAATCTGGCCATGTTTTAAATAGCCAATTTCTCCTTTTTTTTTATTTTATAAAAATAGTTAGAATGATTTGAAAAACAAATTGAAGACACAGAACTAATTAGTAATATATAAATATTAATCTAAAAATACCAGAAATGATTGTATAATTATAAAATGTGGTTAATTGTAAAATAGGCTATAATTGCAATTTCTTGCAATTTAGCTTTTGAAATTCCAAACAAATTTGTAAAAATATGCAAAAATCATATTAATTATATTTTATTGTAAATATGAGGATGAAATACGTTATTCACCAAAAATGATAATTTTGGGAATAATTTTGGATTTATTACTGTTAAAACAGACAATAAATCGATTTTAAGAAATCTTAAAAATTGAGGAAAAATACCAAAACTTCCGGGCATGCTTATATATGCATACATATGCTATTTGAAAGTATTTTGAGCATAAAAATACATGAGGAAAAATTGGGTATCAACACCATGATAGACCTAATTGATGCAAATTGATTACCTAGTTGTTTCTGAGTTTTTCTAACAAAAGAAGTAAACATGTCAAATACTTCATCTTTAGATGTTAAAAATAATGTCCAAGTAAACCTAGAGTAATCATCAACAAGCATCATCACATATCTTTTACCACCTCTGCTTAATGTTCTCATTGGACCACAGAGATCCATATGGACCAGTTCCATCGTTCTGGTGGTGCTTACCACTTTCTTGCATTTAAAAGAGGATCTTACCTGCTTCCCCCTTGCACAAGCCTCGCAAAATTTATCTTCCTTGAACTTGATGTTAGGCAGCCCTATCACCAGATCCTTAGAGACTAGTTTGTTGAGTTAAATCAGACTTACATGTCCAAGTCTCTTATGCCAGAGGAGGGGATCATTTTCCAACACACTTAAGCAAGTGAGTTCATTTTCTGAAAGTGTGGACAAATCTACAATGCATGTATTGTTTATTCTTTTTTCCTGCAAAACAATCTTGTTAATGGTAAGATTAATCACAAAATATTTGGTAGTGGTGAATGCTACCAAGTTACCTTTATCACATAATTGTGATACACTGATTAGACTGTACTTTAGGCCATGTATCAAGTAGACATTCTCAATAGAGTTATAATCAGTCTTACCTACCTTTCCAACCCCAATGATCTCACCTTTCTTCCCATTTCCAAAGGAGACATTACCTCATTTGAGGTCCTTAAGTGAAAGGAACTGGTTCTTGCTTCCTGTCATATGCTTTGAACAGCCACTATCCATGTACCATATTTGGCTGCTCCCCTTCACTTGGACCCGCGAAAGGAAATTAGGGATTGGTCTTAGGAACCCAAACTAGTTTGAGTCCCAGGCAAAAGGGTGAATCAAATTCTTTTTAGCCCAACTGGCAGCCTATTTTTCCCTTGAACAAATTCTTTATTCTTTTGACTAGCCTTCTCTTTTGCAATACATTCACTCTTATAGTGACCAGTTTTACCACAGTGAGTGCAAATTTCGTTCTCAGGAAGTGTGAGTTACTTGCTTTTGGGATCCCACTTAGGTGCAGGGGTCCCATAGTCAAGTCCTCTCTTATTGCTACTATGGTGTTCATGTAGCCATGAAAGTGCATCGGAGGACCTATTCCATTTACAGATTCTATCTAGCTCATGGTTAACCTTGTTTAGATCCTCCTTAAGGACTCTTATCTGCTCATCTCTTTTGTACAACTCATCTTTCATTTTCCCTATATTTTCTTCTAAAGTGAGTTGTGTGTGATCAGATTTCTTTTTACCAGTTCCTAATTTCAATTTTAGATTTTCAGATTTAAGCTGCAGGATTCTGGTGTCAAGTTCATGAACCTGGTTCTTTAACTCGGCATTTTTACTTTCACTTTCACTAGCCCTAAGTTCCAGATTTTTGCACTTAGCTTTCAAAACCACACACTCCTTAGACAGCTGTTTGTTTTCATTATTTAGATCCTCATATTCATCAATGAAATCCAGGAGTAACTCAGATAGCCTTTCTTTAGACAGAAATTTAATCTTGTCTTTGAGATGAATTGTACTTACCTCAGATTCCTCATCAGATTCACCAATTGCCATAAGTGCTTGTTCATATCCATCTTCATCCTCTGAGTCCTCATCTGTGATTTCTCCCCAGGCAGCAACCATAGTCTTTGTTGATCCTTTGTTCTTCTTAGGTTGAACCTGTTCCTTCTTCTTATTCCTTCGTTCAGCTCTTTCCTTCTTCAATTCAATTTCCCATTGAGGGCAATTTTTGATGTGGTGATCAGTATTCCCACACTTGTAACACCCCTCATTGGTTTGTTTTTTAGGAACCATTGGTTTGTTGTACCTTCCGCTTCTTGAAGGACCATTTCCTCTAATTAGGTACTTCTTGAAATCCTTTGTAATCATGGTCATTTCATCCTCCTCTAGATCAGAACCTTTAGTGATTCTGAATGCCATGCTCATTTCCTTCTTGGGTGCATCCGTCTTTATAGTTTGCCTTATAAGTTCATAGGTAGTGAGATTTCCAATTAGCTCATCCAACTTAAGAGTGGCAATGTTCTTTGATTCCTGAATAGCAGTGATTTTGCTTTCCCAATAGATTGACAGTACCCTTGTCAAAACCTTCTCAACTTTGTCTTCTTCAAGAATAACCCTTCCAAGAAACTTAAGTTCATTTGTTAGTGTTGTGAATCTTGTATACATCTCTTGGATGGTTTCTCCTTCCTTCATAGTGAAATTCTCATATTGAGAACATAGCAGTGTTCCTCTTGATCTCTTTACTTGAGGAGTTCCTTCATGAGCCACTTGTAAAGTGTCCCATATTTCCTTTGCAGTAGTACATCCTTGAATCCTGTTGTACTCGTCTGGACCTAGTCCACACACAAGCCATTTCCTGGCCTTAACATTCTTTTCCCACTTCCTCAAGTCCTCGGCATTGCAGTCAGCTCTTGTTTTTGGCACATCTACTCCTTCATCATTCTTCTTCATGGTAGCAAGGGGACCATCAGTGACAATGTCCCATAGTTGATAGTCTTCTCCGATGATGTGATCTCTCATCCTGTTTTTCCAACAAGAGTAGTACTGGCCATTAAAGAGTGGAGGCCTATCAGTGGATTGCCCTTCCCAGTTTCCAGGTGGTGCACTCACTTGATCTGTTCCTAAGGTGTTAGCCTTTTCAAGGATAACCTTCTCTGATACCAATTGATGCTCTAAACGTCAATACCACACAAGAGGGGAGGTTATTTGTGTGGTACTCAATTTTTGCTCTAGAAGAACCTGGTTCTTCTAGGTGTACTAACTACTACTGTTTGCGGAATAATAAGTACATAAAATAAAGAACACAGAGATTTTTACATGGAAAATAACTGGCTCAAAAGGTGAAAAAACCACAACCTACTACTCAGTAGGATTTTCCCAAACATCCATTAAAATCGCTGAGCCAAAACAACATTTACAAAACTCTTTGTAAACCTAAGGATTAACTCTAATCCCGTTGTGGCAACCAGCCTCTAACTGTTGCGACAACTTCAAGTTAACTCTAACTTGAATACTCAAAGTACCTATTACAATTGATTCTAGATAAAGCTAAAAGGTACAATATTGAACTAGAAATAAATATAGACATATAAAACTCTTTATGGAGCTGGTTCTTTAATCTGGTTCATGTAGTTTCTAGTTTGCACACTTGAATCACACACGAACTGCTTGCAAAAAGCCTTGCTATTTTGCCCCCAATTCACGTTTAACTTCTGCATTTTTGTGCAACACTTGTAATGTGAGAACATCCTGCAATTTATAGAGTTAGTAGATGAAGAAATAACTAGAGTTCTGATGCAACTCTTCCTTGGTGGAAGAGTTCTAGTTAATTTCAACTTCTAACTCCTTCCCTATATTGGATAGTGTTCTGTTTGATTAAGGACTCCTTCTCCTTATCAATTATGTAACCTTTTCGATAAGGAGATATTAAATACATCAAGTTAAGCTTATCTCCTTCACGTGCAATTCACATGCTCAAATCTGCCCGTTTTTGTGCACCTGAGGGATGAAGTTGGTTCATCCTGAGTTCCTTTGTCAGTTTTCAAAACTAACCTTTACTTGGGCCACCAAGTTTGCATGTCATTTAATTGTCTTGGTTTAGGGGTTGCCAAATGGATGTCCATTGGTTGAGTGACTTCCACATTAATATCCATGCAAGAAATCTCGTTATTTTCTAGAATAATTTTGTCTAATTTGGTGAGTTTAAGCGGAGAGTCCAAGGTCACAAATTTATTTTTTTTGACAATGTGAGTTCTGGTATGGTTAAGTTTTCCTAAATTTTTAAAAATAGTGTTAGCGTTACTAGTATTAACAGTACTTTTTCCATCTAGATTAATATTGTATAGTGGAGATTTAGAATTACCTGGGATGGATGTGATATAACTTAAATCCTTAGACAACAAGGAGGAATTATTATTTTTATTTCGGTAGGGAGTAAACTAGTTCATGCAATCCTTTTCTTCTTCAAGTTGCGAAGCTATGAAAATGAGATAATAAACGCAACAAAGAAAATCAACATGACTAACAGATAACAGTGTATGAAAACATATCAATTTCTTATAAATGTTAATGCCACATTTTTAAGTTCTACGATGTTAATTAACTGATAGAACAAATGGACCAAAAGTAAACAGTGGAAAAATAGGTCCAGGTCATGGATTGTAGTAACCAACAACAATAACAATATTAACAAGAACAACAAACTCAATGTAAACTCACAAGTGGGTCTAGAAGAATAGTGCATATACAGACCTTACTGAAATTAATAAACAATTTCTAGGTTATGAACCCTAGAATTCAGAGGAAGAAGATGAAGAATTAATAGAAGAGAGTTAGAGAGAAGCAGTGGAGAGAAAATTAAATCATAATTTTTCATTAATTGAAATAACCGTGTAATAACAATATATATATAGGTAGTTAATTAACTAATAATCTAATTTAACTAATTGACTTCTTAACTAACTAATGGACATCTAAATATTGGTAATTAGGAAGAATGAAAAGACTAAAATACCCTTACACTTTAACACTTATGTTACCTCTTTCTTAACTCTCCCCCTCAAGCTAGGAGGTGAAAAAATATTTAGAACTCGTAGCTTGGACATTAGGTGTTCATGTTTAAATCAGGTGAGACCTTTGGTAAGAATGTCTGCAGGCTGATCTTTGCTAGGAATGTACTTCGTTACTATCAACCCTTGTATTATTCTTTTTCTTATAAAGTGGCAATCTATTTCGATATAATTGGTTCTCTCATTCTATACAAGATTAGTTACAATCTGAATAGCTTCTTTACTATCATTGTATACTTCAATAGGTAAGGTTACTTCAATGCCAATTTCTTTCATAAGACCTTGTAGCCAAATGAGTTCAGCTACTGTGGTTGTACTGCTTCTATAGTCAGCCTCTGTAGAACTTATAGATACTGTTATTTGTTTCTTTGATTTCTAGGCTACTAATGAGTCTCCTATCTTAATTAAGTACTCCCTCCGTTCCAATTTATGTGAACTTGTTTGACTGGGCACGGAATTTAAGAAAAAAATGAAGACTTTTGAAATTTGTGGTCCTAAACAAATTCAAATGGGGCCCAGAGTATTTGTGTGGTTATAAAAGCTTCTCATTAAGGGCAGAATTGTAAGTTTAAGCCAAATTGTTACCAAATTTAGAAAGGGTTCATTCTTTTTGGAACGGACCAAAAAGGATATAGGTTCACATAAACTGGAACATAGGGAGTAATATGTTACTGGTTTTCTGGAAATTGGACATGCTACCTAGTCTGCATCACAGTAGGAAATAATATTGTCGTTGTTTGAACTTGATAATAAAATCCCTCTTCCATGTTAGTTCTTGATATATTTGACAATCCTCATTGATGCTTC
This sequence comes from Nicotiana glauca, assembly GCA_026770625.1. Classification (NCBI taxonomy): domain Eukaryota; kingdom Viridiplantae; phylum Streptophyta; class Magnoliopsida; order Solanales; family Solanaceae; genus Nicotiana; species Nicotiana glauca. The sequence continues at coordinate 399,206 of MU782714.1, read as the reverse complement.
CATATGTGATTTTTTGGTTGTTGTAAGAACTGACTAAGTGTTTGAATACTGAAGGAAATATCAGGCCTGGTCATTGTTAGATAAAGCAGTCTACCTATTAACCTTTTATATAAGTTAATATCAATAGGAGGATCATCTGTTAATTGATTTTTGCAGTGATCATCATATTCTCTTGTTGTCAATTTAGCATTAGTGTCTAGAGGAGTAGCAATAGGTCTAGCAGCACTTAGTCCAAGTTCTGATATAAGCTCCAGTGTATATTTCCTTTGGCGCATTAGTATCCCTTGTTTAGATCTTGCAAACTCAATACCTAAGAAATACATTAGCTCACCCAGGTCCTTTATTTTAAACGCTTGATGTAAACTGTTTTTTGTTTTTTCAATCAATTTCAAACTATCACCTGTTATCAACATATCATCATCATATACCAAGACCATAGTAGTACCCTCAGAAGTTTTCTTCATAAATAAAGAGTGAACAAACTAACTTTTTTTAAAACCAGACTTTGTTAGAGCTTCAATTAACTTTGCATTCCATTGTCTTAGGGCTTGTTTTAAACCATACAAGGATTTGATGAGCCTGCATACTTTCTCCCCCTAGCTCTTAAATACTTGTGGAAGCTCCATGTAGATTTCATCATATAAATCTCCTTGAAGAAATGCATTATACACATCCATCTAGTGTATATGCCATTTTTCTTTTGCAGCAATTGCAAGAACTGTTCTAATAGTCTTCATTTTAATTACTGGAGAAAAAGTTTCTTGATAATCAATTCCCTTTTTTGGCTATATAACTTTGCTACTAATCTGGTTTTAAACCTCTCAATTTCACCTAAAGCCTTATACTTCACTTTATAAATCCACTTACACCTTATTGGTGTTTTTCCTTCAAGTAGAGAAACTATCTCCCATGTATGATTATTCCTTAATGCCTCAATTTTTGTTTTCATTGCTTCTATCTATTTAGGATCATTTATTTCTTCTACATAAGTTGTAGGCTCAGTAACACTTGAGGAGGTAGCAATGAAAGCTCTGTATGATGAAGACAAAATTTCATAACTGATGTAATTTGATATAGGATATAGAACTTCTTGATGAACATTGAGTGATACAAAGTCACCTAACCATATAGTGGTCTTTTTTCCCTATCTGACCTTTTATATCCAGTCTGAACTACTGGATTTATGTTTTGTATAGATCTTGTAGTTGACATTTCAAGTCTCTCAGAGTCTCTATTTTGAGGTTCTTGAGATAAACTATCTATGACTTATTCTCACTTTCTTCAAAGAGTTGGGAACTACGTTGTATAGGTTCAGGAACATGACCAAGTTTTGTTTCCACAATATTATTTGGAGTTTGAACTACTGTCTAATTATATAACTGTATTGAACATTGAAAGTCTTGTAACTGAGAGTTTGAACTTGAGAATATAGGTGCTGAACAATCTTCTTTCCTTTTGAAAGGGAAGACATCTTCTCTGAAGACTACATCTCTATTAACAAATAATACCCTATCTTGTAAGTCATACAATAGATATCATTTTTGAGTCTGTGCATATCCCATGTGGACTGTAGTTCTGGTTTTTAAGAATAGCTTGTCATGTTGATGAACTAACTTTGCATACATAAACAGCCTAGCACCCTTAAGTGAGTATAGGAAGGTGATTTCTGATATAGTTTTTCATAAGGAGTCTTATTGTTGATGACAACACTTGGAAGTCTATTTATAAGATAAACAGCAACAGTTACACAGTGATCCCAAAAACTATTGGTATTTTAGCTTGGAATCTAATTGCCCTGGTGACCTCTAAAATGTGACTGTGCTTCCTTTCAGCAACTCCATGATGGAACATAAGACACATTAGTAATTGTATTCCCTTCTAATATGGTGCTAGCACCAGTGTGAGTCAGATAGGAAATATCTCCATTTGGCATGAATACTTCTTTGGTTTTTCAGACTGAACCACAGTAGACTCATTTAGCATATTCAAATTAGCCACCATATGGTTTGTGGCTCCTGTATCTATTATCCACTCTTGAAGACTATTGGAAACTATCAGAGCACAACTAATACATGTTGTGTTGGCTGCAGAAGTTGAATATGTGCTTGAAGACCAACTAGTTCCATACTTGTTAAGAAGCTGAGTATGTGATCATATTGCTCTCTTGAGAATGTGCATCCTGTTATCTGATTCAACTGGCTGAAATTGTGTCCATTCACAGACCCTTTGTCCTCAGAGGCTTGATTTATATTCATATTAACACTCTGTAAAGGATCTCTTGCATCATTAAAACCACTATTTGTCTGTTGCACCAAATTGTCAGTCATGATATTGTAGGCAGCATTAGTTTCTGCTCCCCCTTTTTTTTTGGGTCTAGAATCAGGTGGATAGCCCACTATTTTGTAGCAATTTTCTTTGTTATGTCCCTTAAGTTTACAAAAATCACACTGAACATTGTAGTTTTTCTTGAATTTTTGATTTCCTGTGGACCTTGAGTACATTACTGCATCAAAACTTCCTGACAACATTGCACGATTGGTTCATAAAATTCATGTGGCATTTGTTATTGACTTCTGACCTTCATCACTAATTATCATAGCATAGGCTTGATTAATCGTAGGTACAGGACTCCTTATTAGAATCTGACTTCTAACCTGGGCGTACGAGTCATTAAGTCCCATTAAAATCTAATACAGCTTGAGTTTTTGAAGATATACTACAAACTCTTTAGATTTAGGGAAATCACAACCTGGTGCAGGCACCAAGGCTTCAATTCTTCCCATATATCCTTAAGCTTTGAGAAGTATACTGAAACAGATGCAGTATCTTGAGACAATGTTGCAATTTCTTTATGCAGATTAAAAGATCTTGAGTCATCTACCTTATTAAACCTCTCAGACAAATCTTCCCAGACTACTTGGGCACAAGATGCATACATAATCCCTCCGAGTAGATTTTTAGACACATAATTCATAATCCACGAGAGTACAATTGCATGTACTCTCTCCTAGTGATTCAATAGAATTTCTGGAAATTTTTCTTTCTTACGCGAACCATCAATCAGTCATAAATTATTTCTTCCTAGTAATGCAACACGCATAGATCGATTCTAGATTGAGTAGTTCTCAATACCTATTACTTGAAACGGGATGATTTGAATACCGCTCATATCTGCTGGGGACAAGAACAGAGGATGATTATAATAGACTCCAGCTGGTTGATTTCGAATTCCATTAGTCGAGTTTCCAACTCCAGAATTTAATTGTTCCCTTGCATGTTGTTGAGGAACAAATCTATGACCTAGACCTTATTCGTTCTCCATTGACAGAGATTCACAAGATTTTCGAATTGTTTTTTCTGTAAATGTAAACGATCGATAACACGAGCTGGAATTTCAAGCTCTAAAGCTCTGATACCATGAAATTACTGAACAATTTCTAGGTTATGAGCCCTAAAATTCAGAGGAAGAAGATAAAGAATGAATAGAAGAGAGTTCGAGAGAAGGGGTGGAGAGAAAATGAAATTATACATTTTCATTAATTGAAATAACCGTATATATATATATATATATATATATATATATATATATATATATTT